>JAQFZP010001099.1:0-22509 GCA_034695745.1 Geophilus truncorum | reverse complement strand
TATTTCAAAGTCCCGTCTAAGTCAATCGTGTACTAATTCGTCTCAATATAACGAATTTTCGATATAACGGACCAATTTTTCGGTCCCATGCAGTTCGTTATATCGAGGTTCGACCTGTATTGCCATTTATGTAGGGATTTTTCCCCTTTAACCATCATCTTTTATTTACCAGAAAATAAAAAAAAAAAAAGTAAAAAATAATAATAATAAAAAAATGGCAGTAGTACCTGCTCTGAGAGTGACTTCTCTGCTGATAATTCGACCAAATGGATTACTGGCTGCGCAAGCATAGATAGACGCATGGACATCTTGTCTATACTCTTCCGCTCGGAATGGTGGGAAATAAATGGTGCCATTTGAAAGCACATATCGTAATCCTTGCACATTTCCCACTACGGCACCGTCCGGTCGAATCCATTCGATGACTGGAGTAGGATTACCTTTGGCTAAGCAGTCTATACTCATCCCCGTTGAATTGGAGAAGTCGATCACTGATAAGGGTTCTCGTACGAATCGAGGCCCGTACAGGTCCATTGTTTCCGCATTCTGATTTACAACTAGAAATACACAAAAATAACAAAATTAACAATAGGGTTTACATTATTGAACATAAGTTGATTCGGAACTCAAATTGTGACAGTGAATTGATGCATGGAAAAAGCCATTTTCTTTGTTTACGTTTTTAATTCAGTGTTGTGACGTCATACTCATACGTCATACGTATTTTACCACGCCATCTAGTAGTAAAATCGAAATTATTTTATCAAACAAACCTCTAAAAATCATTTCAAAATCCTGATAAATCTTTTGTAAATCTTCACAAATCCCACAAATCTCATCGATGGACAATTTTAATTTGTGCAATGCCTTATATTATATTAACCTTAATTTTACAGATTAATGGTATCATAAATAGTGAAAACATCCCCAATAACAAGACATTTAAGTTTAAAATAATTTCAAAACCCACAAAACTAATAAACAATTCAAAAATTAGCTTAATTTTGCATCTTTTGACATTTATTGACACTATAAACTGTTTAAAATTGATATAAACCTCGTCGGTCTTGTGTTGTCTTAAGGGAAATTTGAGAGGGGAAATTATTGTTTCCCCTTAAACTGCGAGCCGTATATTTCGAGTTTGAATTAACAAATTTAATTATTGCATATACTATATCTAGGGGGTTGGCTTTAGTGATTAAAGTCATTTGGTTGACATTTATATTTCACAATATTCGCCAGTCGCTACGAGGTAAATGTCAACGGCATGTGCAGTGTCAATTGTCTGTTGAATGGGAAGCGATTACAACAAGAGTAATTTCACTCGCAGCACTATTCCTACTGGAACTGCAATGCGATTTCAATCGATTCATCGCAGCTAAACTTGTCATCCTGTCAGAAATTTAATGAAATTATCTCCGGCTTGTCTCCTTTGTCTTACTAAACTTACACCCCCAAGGGACATCCAAATTCACATTGAAATATGACATCGCATTACAAGTGAAAATAAATTCTCATGAAGAAAACTGTTACCGTCCCTCAAGAAACCAACCGAACCAAAAGTAAATGTTTTCCTCTAAGGGAATCGTCACTTTTCTCGTAAAAACGAGACCTGTACTCTAAAACCCTTTTTCTAGCTCCCCCAGGACTTGCTTGTGCTCCCATGAAACAAATTGAGATGGTCGTATATAAACAGCTTTTTATAGAATGCTCTTTTGTTGGTTTCACATTTCACTAAGTCACTTGCAATAGTGCACTTTCCACTACGATTGTTTGCGCTTGTTTTGACCTTTTCTCTTCTTCTCTTTTTCACCTTCTGAATGACAATTTATAAACTGCTTAGTTCTCCATTTACCCCTACTTCTTTTTCTTCCGCCATCTGCTGGCGAAATTCTAAAATTACTAGAAATAATTTCATTTACTCTGTATATAAGTAGGATATTTGATTGAAATTGTGTAGGTTGAGCTTATCTTTAATTTTTCTGTCATTTTTAGTCAGGATATTGGCATTTGCTCATGATGCCTGACATAAGCCTTAAGCGCCTAAGGTGAAAGCTAATCTTGACGTCAATGTACATCCCCTGCCCTTTTTTTTTACAAAAGTATTTGAGATTAAAGTAGAAAAAAAAACAGAAATTAATCATTTTCAATTTTCAGTATGGTAGGGTTAAGTTTATATTATGCCAATTTTTTTTTTCTCCTTTAATCAAATAATGTCAAGGAAATAATAAAATAAACATGTAAACGACCTCTAAATAGATAATTATACATCTATAAATATCTACTTAATCGCTCGCCACGATCGAATATTGAATTAATGATCAATGAATAATCAGAACTAATTAATGCAAAATTAAAATTCTTTCAGTGTACACTTGATTTATGTGAAAAAAAACTTTAATTTATTTCAGAGGCAGTAGTTGGAAGTGTGTCTCATTTTTCACAGTCAATAAAACACACTGATTCTCGTGTCACAACACTCGAACTCAATGGCAAGTTTCATTTTTTTTTTTATTTTTTTTTTTTTACCTCTTACAGCTCGACTTAATACAAATTTTATGCTTTTCTTAATCGTGATGCATAATAGGTAAGTCAGAACGAAAGAAAAAAAATAAAAATAAATTGATTCGAGCTGGAGAAAAACTGATTCAGTTGGAGATGACAGTTCTAGATTCAATAGAAATGTTAAAACTTCTTTCATTCCATGTTCTCCTTCTCACAATTCAATAACAGACACGATTCGAGCACCTTAATCAACCCCGCACCTTCGAAATACGGCTTAAACCTCATGTACACATCTAATCCAAAAACCTTTATTAAATTTTCCAAAACTGATATTTCTTGAGGGACGTAAAATGGCAAAAATAAAAAAATTTCCTTTTTCACAACATCAGTATTCTCCAGTGAATCCTTCAAGATGGTAAGAAAAAAGAGTTGAAATTTTAATTTCCTTTTTTCCCCTCGCATTTTTCCAATTTATTTTCAGATTCCGAGTAATTATATTGCTAATGATGCAATTTTTTTCTCATCTTCGTCTTCACTCGCTCTCTGTCCCTTAAAACTTAAACCTTGTTATTTTGCACGTTTTACGAATATTCATTACGCTTATAATTGTTTCTTATTAAACTAATTGTTTTATCTTGACATGCCAGAGACCCTCCGAGTCTCATTCCTCCTAAATTTCCTCCTCGACTTTGCGCACAAATGAAAACAATCTCGAGGAAAACAAGGAAAAAAAAATCATTTATAACGGAAAATTCCTGCGGATAAAGTTAATTATCTCGAAAAACCGCAATAATTACCTACGCAGAGCTCTCTGTTGGCGTTTTACGCATGGAAAAGTGAGGAAATGACGTAATTTACATGCAGTTTGCTTGACGAACGGTGTTAAATTGATTAATTTACAAAGTCCCGCGTTACACATGCCAAATGTCTGAGTCTTAGTCTACATGACGAGAAAACAATTTGTATTTGCAGCACGAAACACTTTCGATTACCATTTGAAGTTGTCAGTTGAGCGCAGGACACTAATATTTTTACCGCGAACAATTTCATTAGAGATAATTGCATGCTTCCAAACATGTCATTATTCCAAGAAGTTGGAAGGCGAAAAAGAAAAAAGAAAAAAAAAAAAAAAAAAAAAAAATCCCCATCAGACGAATTATAATGAGTAAAAAGCGTGCATGGAAAGACCACACAATTACGTTGTTCTGTCGACGAATTTTTCCACCATAAATGGACAATAGTTTGTAATGGCAACTACATACTTACATTCCCATCTCTGCTCATCGTTTGCGTCGGCAGGATAATTAAAACTTTGCAATATTGCATAAACAGCAGCTCACGAATTTCATTTTAATACAGATGTGTTGGCTTACAACTTCACCTCGCACTCAAATCATTTTAATTGTAAGATTTACATTATATTAAAAGTTTCGTTTCTTAGTCTTATGGTACTTTATTAAGTTTTGAGTTTAAAACAGTGGTTCCCAATCTTTCTCGAGTCGCGAACCACTTTTTTAGAATGACAAACATTTTGCGACACATCTAGGTTTAACAAACGTAAATCCAAATATCTAAAATTGGCTTCACGTCAGATGTGAGACTAAATATTATATGTATAAAGTTAAAGCTGTCTAAAAGTGTTTTTTCAATGGCTTAATGTGGAATTAGATTCCTAACACACACTATTTGTCTGCCAAGTGCAATTTTTTTAGACTGCTTAAGTGATTAGACAATGGCTTCAACTCTAGACACTTTAAATTTAAAATCCTTCATTTTAGCTGTTTAGATTTATGTTTCAATATACCATACAGTGGAACCCGGGAGTAACGCCCTCGCTTATAACGTAAAAAAAGTTTGGTTTTCTATTTTACAAATTGTGTATTAATTTACTCAGTTATAACGTAAACCCGGTTGTAACGTAACAAATTGTTTGATCCTTCAGTTACGTTATAATTACAGTAATTCTACTGCAATTACTTTATTAAAAGTACCTATCTCTTTAAAACTTATTAAAACTTATTACAAAAAAAATAAAAACTGATTTTTTATTTCATAATGTTGGCGTGATGCAACACTGAGCTGTAATTACACAAATTACAAGATTTTAGGCAATGCCCAGAGGACTGGAACGGCTGGGTAAAAAATGGGCCCCTGGGGTAGATAAAAAATATATGGCGAAAAAATTTGCCTATTTTTTCAGATAAGCAACATATTAATGAATAATGGGCCAACTAGGTAAGTGAAGCCGGTTTTAAGATTAAGTCTGCTATTGCTAGCAACCCACCAATTCGGGAAACGGTTTAAGATATTTCGAAGACGGACAGACTTAATGACAAAGAAGAATGTAAAATCTATTTTTATTTTTCTACAGTACAAAACTAGTTCAGTCAATCACATTATGAGCATATAGTTTACACATACGGTCTGTTCGGGATAACTTGGCTATTTGTGGGAGGTTTTTAAAAGTTAATTAAGTACCATCTTCCAAAATGGCACTAACTTGTAAGTTCAATAGCCAATCAGCAGTCACTGATATTTCTGTTTATTGGCTGTTGGACTTAGCGGCATATTAAAAGAGAGGCTTAAGCTCCTCCCACTGTAGCCATCCCTAAAGGAAGGTTGACACAATGTCAGATAACATTCTAGTGAGGTCATACATATGTACACGTAGACTATATGATAACCTATTTGGCCCAAAACATAAGTTCAGAGGTCTGATTTCAAATAAATAAATAAATAAATAAATAAATAAATACAGTAAACATTAAACACAAACTTACGGTACTCAAAGTGCAAAATCAGGCATTTATACTGTATTCCTATTTCTATTTTTATTTTCATCTGAAAATATTTCTGTTTTCTGTTGCAGTTTGAACTAACTTCAAAGCATTGCCGATGCAATTTTCCCTTTTCCCTTAGCATTTCCACTTTTTATGCCCGATTTCAGTATTGATTTCACTTAATCTTACACATTTCTCGTCTGGTTATGGATTATTAATGTTTCTTAAAGGGTTGCAAAGCACTAGAGGCGACATGCATAAATCAGTGATCTGATTTTTCCTGTTCTGCACCAGAGGGAGTTGCAAATGGTTGTGCAACTAGATTTAGGGAATGATGATTTAGGGCACTTTGCAATGCATTCTTGCACGATATATGTCTACTACTGCTTTTCATTTAAAGCTTTTCATGCAATGCGCTTTTAATCGGCTTTTTTCCCTTTCAAATGAAACGCATATACTGCTAACTTCCGAAAACAGCCATTTTAATGGCTTCGTCTGAAGTTTTGGTTAAAAGACAGTTTAAAAGTTGCTTCTACGTATCAAAAATATTTTTTTATTTATTTCAAACGTCAAAAGATAATTGAAGAATTGCATAGTGAATTAAGATTGAGTTTTTTCTTTTACATCTTGGAATTCAAGTCGAAGAGGAATTGAAATTTTTAAAGATTCAAATCTAAGCCGACGTCTTTGTTTATTCCAATTCAATTTGTCTTCATTTCAATTAACATGTCTCGAAAGAGAAATCTCTCTATGCATGACAGAAGTCATTACGGAAGAGAACCGCACTTCGAAGTGATAAGGAACCGCAGAAATACTATGAGCACGGATCATGGTTTTCGCTCTTCATTATTCTCATGTTGGAACAACTTCTTTATTCTCTTGGAAATTGCAAATGGAATTTTTCTTTTCAATCATTTGTTTAATATGTTTTGTATGCAATTGATCTGGCACTGGTTCTTTATTATTGACAACCCAGAATTGCATTTCAGTCAGTCTTCGGGTTATGAACGAGTTCCGTTTTTCAGTCTGTCTGTAAGTCGGAAGAGTTATGTACGGTTTACATCTAGCGTCAAATAGTCAAAATCTAAAAATAAAGCTTGATTCTACGTTTTTCTACGTTTTTCTACGTTTTTGTTAGAAAAAATAATAAAGTTAAAACTGTTTTAGAATAATTAAATAGTGCTCGATAACTTTCTAATTGGAGGTTTTGTTCTAGCTTTAACGGTTAAAAAGTCACAAATTGAATGACCTTTAAGATAAAGTCAGAGGTCAGATTGCCCCCATCCAATTTACTGTTAATGCATTGTTGTTTTTGTGCTGTCTGCAACCCATTAGAATAAACAACAATGAACCCAGACTTTTTGTTCACCCTACTGTATATAACCAAATTAGCTCTCCTTGTTACTACTGTTATCAAATAATTAATTCTGAAATAAGACTTAGCGGGAAATTGACATATAACGTATAAATTATAAATTACATGTTAAACATAAATTATAAATATAAAACCTATTGTGCTTGTGTTCTCGCAAAGTCTCTAGCAGAAAGTAATTTATAATTTATTTCTAGTTTATGCCAGCTTTCCTGCAAAACTTTAAGAAAGCCATGCAGGTAAGCAAAGGCGATTACCTTTCGCAAGGTAGTTTACACATGAACAATATGTAAATTGATGTAATAGATGCAAATTTCATCTCATGTTGAAAAAAATTCTCGTTTATAAGTATTTATTCAGGTGCCAAAAGCATTAAGTATTTTGGTGTTGTTATTCCAACACTACTTAAAGCATTAGTACAGATAAAAATAAAAAACTCTTTAGTTGATTAAGTAAACCTAATCTGAGCTACCAAATGAAATAAAAAGCCAGTAACATAAAGTTCGCAATTAAATTATCCTCAAGCTTTAAAGCCTTTCTTTTCTCTTTGATACCCTAAAAACTACGGGGAATTCAAATGAATTTACTAAATTTAAGCCAGCTTTTGTATAGACAGAAAAAAAATGAAACGAGCTTTTCTTTAGTACTAAGTATAAAGACCGACCCTTTAGAATGCATTAAAAAACTCCCATCCATTTTTAGAAAATAGTCTTTTGAGCACAAAAAGAAAAAAAATCGATTAAAAGCCACTATGCGAAACCTACGTAGTAAATCAAACTTCCTGCTTCTTCACTGTCTTCGTACAGCTCGCGACCATCAATGAAAAGACACCATTTTTAAAGATAAGTGTTCGTGAAAAGCATGCAAATGAAGTAAATGTTGAGTCAGCATTTGCTGAAATGTGATTGAATTTGTTGAGTGTGTAACAAATTTCAACATTTTTACATAGTGAAAGTAAGTGATTTTTGAAATTTATAAATATAAATTCTGAATTTTGTCACCAGATAACTCCAATCATAATTCAATGCCTAAAATACTCAATAATTTCGAAAAATAACACCAGATGGAGACCCATGTTTAAATCTTACATTAACTTTTCTCTAACTTCAATACCCGAATTTTTTTCATTAAACCAACAAATTCGGAAAGTTTTACGAAACTATCTATTTTTTCTCGTAATAAGTCGTGAATGTGTAAATATTTTATGAACCAAGCTTGTAAAGTGAATTTCCCGCGTAATTTTCTCTCTAAAAAAAATCCATTTACGCTCCCACTATTTTACGGGTTTTCCTGTGTCAAATAAGAAATGACAGACTGTAGATATTGTATTCAGAAATTCTCGTGCAGAAACACGTTTAAACTCTGCATTTAAAGAACATGAGAAAATGCTTACAGCTGGTTGCAAACAAGATAAACGCATGCAAAAGAAGGTGAACGAAAGGCATCATCACTATGTGTGGCAAATAACGCAGCCACAACATGTTAGAACGAACGTACAGGAAATATATCGTTATTAGCACAGTTTGGATTTCACTTGCGAAGGAATAATGAGAAAAGAGTTGGCACGAAGCCACCGACAGAGAGCGCTCTCGCAACCTGCAGTACTAAGGTCTCCTGTACATTCGCTCGACTGAAATTTTTTGCCACTTAATAAACTCTCCAGTTAATTAAGAAAAAAAATGGATAATTAAACAAAAAGCTAAGTGCAACCCGATGCTCAATTTTCTCTTCTTTTGATAATTTGTGTATAATTGAAGATTATGGCGCCGGTTTAGTGTATATTTAGAATTTCTCTTGTAATTTGCTGATAAATATGGAAAAGATAAATTTGATTTAAAACAGCCTCGAAGCATTTGTATGTAATTACACTTCACGTGGTTAAATAAAACATGACGGCACATTTGCCAAGTCAAAGCCTTAGGATACTTTGATGCTTACAATGCTTTAAAAGTGCATTCGGGTTAATTGAAATAAATCAAACAAGACTGTAAAGGTGAGTGTTGATGAGTGCTGATTAAATGCTGATGCCAACGATGTATCAGGTGTTTTACAAGAATGTACATGAGAAGTGTGGGAAAAAGTTGTTGTAAAAAGCGCTATGTAGCAGCTTGTCAACAATCATGATCAAGAAACCGCATGACGTCACAAAGACCATATTGTTTATATTGGTACGTCCCGAAACGTTATTTGGATGTTATCGTAATAACATCTAGATAACGTTTGTGCAAAACTTACATAAGTAGGTGGTGCACCTGAGATTTAGTGTAAATATTAAACTTAGTGTCAGCCATTAAACTTTACTTGAATCCTGCACGTGTCATTTCAAATCTAAAAAATAATAGCATAAGTTCTTCGGATTTGATGGAGTCGATTTTATTTGCAAAGATACAAATTCAACATGCAATTACTGAATCGGAACAATTTCAAGTAAAAACACGATTTTTAGATCTTAGTAAACTTTTTCATGAACTTAAAGACGACATTATTTCCAAAATTGAATTGCCAGAAATGAAATTCTGGCAATTCAATTTTGGAAATAACGTCTTCTTTGTGTTCATGAAAAAGTTTACGAAGATCTAAAAATCGTGTTTTAAATTGAAATTGTTCCGATTAAGTAATTGCATGTTAAATTTGTATCTTTGCAAATAAAATCGACTCCATCAATCCGAGAGATAAATGCTACTGTTTTTCAGATTTGAAATGACACGTGCAGGTGTTTTACAAGAATATACATTGAGAAATGTTTGAAAAAGTTGCACTAAAAAGCGGCATACAGCAGCGTGTCAACAATCATCAACGTCATGCGATTTCTTACTTGGTAGATTGAAATGCAGCTAAATGTTTTACCATACGGAATTATTTTTTAATATGGGCAAAACATGGAAAAGTTGGACAAATTCAAAAGCCTTCGACGTGAATTGTGGGATTAAGAGATATTTACAAAGATTTATAAAAGTTGGTGTATTGCAATTGATGTTGCAACATTTTTCATACATAACCTTATCATTTCAAATCAGTACATTGTTGTAATAATATTCATAAAGCAATAAACATTTCATTTTATCCACATGACTCAACCAGTTAACATCTCCTCCTTCACTACATAATCCTACTCCAAAGCGGTAAAATTTCTTGGAATTTTAAACACATTTTCTTAATTATTTTTAATTATTCTTTTATACAGAATGATCCTCCTTATTCTTCAAAGTACCGTAATACAGAACTCAGCAATTGTACCTTCAGTTCTTCTTTAACCTTAATCTCCAATAAATCATTCCCACAACCACATCCCAACTGACTGCAGCTTTTTCTCATTTGCTTGTTCCAAGCCACATGTTCCAGCAGCTACAAGCTACAAGCCATTGGGCAATCCAAAACAGACTGATACAAAAATAACAAATACAAACTTCATCAGCAAACACAAGTCAAGATCCCTTTCCACTCCGTGGACAGGCCACAAACCATTGGAGACACTACTGAGCAAAGAAAACTAGACATAAACGCAAACAGACTTCATTAGCAAACAGACTAAAATTGTTTATTTCCTCCTCCAAATTTAAAAAAAAAATTGCACAAATTAAGAAGTAATCTGAATATGGCACTCAACTTTATTCCTAATGTTTACTCATTAAAACTGACAAACGAAAAGCAGAAAATAAAGAATTTCGTCTTTTTTCCTCCCATAATCTAGAAATAATCACCTCCCTTTAAACCATCTGCCATTTATGTTTTTTTCGCTCATTTTTATCAAGTCCTAAAACAGCAACGCAATTTAGCTGTGTATTAAAACCGATGTCGAACAACTATAAAGGTTTGACCATTATGTTTTATCACTCATATCTCGCGTTATAAAGTACTGGGAAAGCTGCATTGTTTTTTACGATATCGTCTTTCCCTCATCCTACACCCAAATTCATATCCCTGAATTCTAATTATCGATTCAGTTCGTGTGCAATTACATTAAAGATTCATGCGAAGTTCTTGGCGTTTCGCGTGATGAACGAGGCGCATTCGGGCTAATGGCCAAAACAGGAATTTTTCGCATCTGTTTTACCTTTTTATTCAGTTTAAGTTTGTTTATTCTAGCTTCAACTTTGGCACTAATAGCGAGCGAGTTGGCGCTCAGCTCGGTACACAACTTACACGCCAAATGCACCTGAGGATCTACCAATCAAATGGATTTCAACTGAGCTGAAAAACAAACCATTGCAGACACGCTTACGGGATTAAAAGAAACTTTCCTCTATTGCTGCTAATCCTCCAGGGCCTAGTGCGACACAAAAAAATAACAATCTGTTAAAGACCGCCCGATACTTCAGGAAAAAGGGGAAATAACTGTTGTATCAGCTTCTAATTGTGTTAATTATCTGAGGCGTGACATTATTGTGATCGTTGCTGAGTGCAGTAATAATTGAAATTATTTAGAGCTTCTAAAGTGTTAAATTGTGTTATTATCATGTTGATGCACTTTTTATTACGGTACGTCTTGTTTTGCGTCAGATGTTTGACGCACAAATGGTTGTTTTTAAAAAATTATACTTTTAAAATTGGTTGATGAATAATTAGTAGTGATAGTGATAGACTAATGCTGCTTGCTACTTGTATATTCACGGTAATATACGAATCAATTTACATAAAAAATTCAAAGTGTGGCGCACGGTGTCTGAACATGTTTGTAAACTATAATTTTACTTAAAAGTACCTTTTGTACCTAAAAGACATGAATTTATGCGTCTAACAATAATTGTAGGCGTAAAGCCAATTTATGGCAAAAATTCTTCTTTTAAAGAGCAATTTGAATAAGAAGGGTGAAAATTAGTATTTTGCCCCCACCCAATTTACTATTAATATTAATGCATTGTTGTTTTTGTGCTGTCTGCAACCAATTAGAATATACAACAATGGACTCAGAAATTTTCTTCAGTGTAAATTCCATTAGTTCCAAACTTACCGAGTACCTGTTGGTACAAACGTGTGGAGTAATTTTGTGAGATGGAATTAAAAGAGTGACACATTTTATACCACTAAAATAGCATATCATTCGAAAATCATCATACTAGGCACCATCTGGTGCCAGATTTAAAAGCAATCACCAATAGATCCAACAAGCGTCATTGGTATATTGTTTTACAATCAAGCCTTTAACAGATCTAACAAAGGCAAAAAGAAACTAAAGCTGATCACGAATAAATATTTAGTAAGAATGTCAACAATGTTGACTTCCGACTCAACGTACTACAAACGCACCACCTCTCTTATGACAAGATCTCAGATAAAATGATGACGTATGTCAATATTCATCAAAAGACTCCCTCGATTGGACTCTTTGCAACTTGGTTGTCACGGGAAACCAGAATAGTGCAAGTATTTTTTCTGAAGTATTGAAAATATCATGTACTTTGTATATCGATACTCATCAAACTACAAAAGCCTCAAAGAGATGTAAAGTAGACCAACACACACACACTTAGAAGTAATCTGTCTTTAATGTAACCATTAGAGTAATAAAATAAAAATTTCATGCGACGTTGTAATCAAAATGAAAGCAGAAAAACCATTAGGTTATAGAAAAGAAAAAAAATCCAAAACTTTTTATCAATTTCACAATCAGCAGAACACGAGCGAGGAAAAAAAAGGCATCTCAGATATTGAAGTGAAGTAAGATTGATAAAATCCAAAATGAGTGCGAGGAAGAAAAAGAGGAAGAAAGGCAAGAGGAATAAGTGTTTATTCTTTGATGAGAAAATACAAAGAAACATTTCTTCGCAAAACGGATTTTGGATTCAGTTCTTGTGAGTCACGTAATAAAAAAAAAAAACTTTTTGCAATTTTAGCATCAAATTCGCGTTTTTTCTGTTGTTGAATTACATTCAAAGCCATTGAACTGTTCTATGTTCTTTAATACAATGGCTAACAATGACAAGAACGGGAGAACCTTTAATTCAGGAATAACGAGCTTGTTTGCTTCTTGTCTGAGATGAAAGGCTTCCGGTTGGAATCTCAAAGGCCTAATCAAGATCTAAGTCCTTTCCTTCTTCTTCTTCTTGGTCAAATTCAAACAGCCGTTGCTCGCAAATGGATTACAATAAGGTAATAGAAAACATACGTTTAATTAATCTATTGTGAGCGATTGGGTTGAAAATGAGTGTGGCGTTTAATTAAATGACTGAGAGTGAAAACGTAAACGTGATATCGTATTGCATTTCTCTATCGTTTCTCTGGTAATTAATCATTTAAAGCAAACAACTATTGTCTTGAATTTTTCTTGCACAATTGGAAAATTCCAATACAATCAACTCTCTTATATCCGGCCATAGTAATATCCGGCCACCCCTTTTATCCGGTCAAAAGTTCCAAACCGTTTCAATGTCGCACTATACTAATTACTCTTTTTTATCCGGCCACCTCCTATATCCGGCCACTTTTGCTGAACTCCGCCTATGTCCGGATATAAGAGTTAACTGTAGTATTTAATTTAAAAATTCATCAAAATAAAACGTGCAAATTAATCCGTTAAATAGGGAAATATTGGGTAAATGCAAGTCGTTAAATTACGACCATAATTACTATAGTTGCATTAGTTGAAATTTCCGTAATTAATGATAAATATCGTTAAATTTCATCAATAATTTTACAGTTAAAAGTATTGGCAGCATTATTATTGTGCGAGACATTTTCTCCTTAAACTCCTCCGTTAAAACTATATGTGTAAGGAAAAATAATGTTTTAACACTAAATTAAAAGTTAAAACATAGCGAGCCCAATCAAAACACTCCCCATCGTTTACAACCTGGTGAAATAATCAAAATAGCGCTGACATACGATATAAGATTACTTTAGTCTTATTTTATTAATAAAACACAAATGTATGAAACTGCTATCACTTTATAAAATTCTCTTGACTTTACTTACATAAATTCGTAATTTTGCATCTGTTGCATTAACTTAAAATTGTAGACTATAGTAAGAGAAAAATACACTGCGCAAACAGAAGTTTGACATTTTCCCTTACATCTGCACTAAAACAGACATTAATAACACTAGGTTGTAAAATTTTTTTTACACAAAAAATTGATTTACTATTTTTCTCTGACTTTTTTTTTTTGACTTTATTTAAACTAGGGATACATTGTGTACTTTTAGCTATTAAATTATTAACCGGACAACGATACGTCAACTTATCATCTGTTTTGACATCTTCTCTCCACACACCTTATCCACATCATCACGACATTTTAAGCCCAATAAACAATAAATTGTGCAGGGAGACAAAGTGATTAACTCATGGGCATTTTGAATTATTAATTTTCAATCATAAATTTGCATTCGCAGACATGAAATGAAATTGCACGTCATTAAACCCATTTTATTCAATTAAATTTACACTTTATTGAAACCAGCTTACAACTAAACCATCAAGTGCATAAAGAAGAAATCTCATATACGAATGAAATAAATCCAACTTTCAACTACAGTAAACAATTGCACCGAGCAAAGTGAACGTATTCCTTTATTCGGAAATTTCTTTAAAAAAAATTGCATTCTCTTTTATTGCTCGCAATTGGTGCTGGAAATGTACACCAAACAGGAATGGTCAGCTCAATTCTTTCTCAATTTCATCTGGCTCGCCTCTGTTGCACTATAAAAATCGATTCGTTGCTCGAATGTGGGTAAGACAGCAAGAGCTATTGCTCCCACTGGATGCAGTCCGGTGTTTAATAGTCACGAAAGAAAATAAGCTCTATTTCAGTGTCAAAAACGTGTGAACAAAAATGAATGGTTCTTTTGTGGAAAAACTGATAAAATCTGCTTTAATCTCGGAATAAACCTTTCACTGATAGCGTTTTTTCACCTTCAAATGATTCATTTATAATTCATCAACACACCATTCGCCATCTCGTGGCGTGGAAAAAATGTTTATCCGACATCTATCATTTTAATGAAGTGCGATATGAAAATTGAAAAAGTTTTTCACTTAATTTCTATTTAATGAGTCGCTTGATTAACATTTTATCCATTAGCCGTATCCAATTTGTGATATCCAGCAAAAAAATCATTTTTTATTTTTAAAATGTAATGGTGGTAAAGTTAATTAAATTTAAAAAGACGATGGAGGTATGGGCTTTCAAATAAATTATAACTGTGTAATTAATCTGCATTAAGTGCAGATCCGCGTACAGAGGAAATTTTTGGCAGAGGATAACGCGGCTAAGTTTCCACGATCAAAGAGGAAATGGCCTCTGTCTTTCGACTTCAAAGGTTTCGATGTCGGTGTTTCACGGTGGGTTTTGTTTTACTTGTCCGCCCATGTAGATAATGATAAGTCGGCACCGCGTCGCCATAGTGAAAACCAAGCGATTCGACGTTGGTTTCTGTTTTCATCAATGCAGTGTATGATAAAAGTCAATTTTAAGCGTCAATCATTTTGTTGTTTGAACACAAAAGTTTGTGCTAACTTTGTAAATAAATGTGGGTGGTTTTCAGATGAAGTCGTGCCAGCGTTTGTTAATTGAGTTATGAATAAAATATAATGTAATTTGGTCAAGTATTTCCATGTTTATACTAATTTTGCAAATTAGGGGTTTTTAGGATTGAGTTTCCTATTTTTATTTCATTGTTATTTTTTGAAAAGATGGACGAGGGAGTCAGTCTCGAGTATAAATTCAAATCTTGTTGTCTATATAATAAGATTAAACATTTGTGCGAATTGCTGCCGATTGGTCAGCTAACAAGCATTAGTAGCATTAATCAAGGTAATCCAATAAACAAAATAATCCATTTTATCTAAGTTGAGAAGGTCACAAATTGCCAGTATAAGGATTCATTGGTTTCAATTAATACCCGCTGAAATGGAAGTGGCAATGCAATGACTATATCCACACTGTCACTTTCCCCAGTTTCATTTACTGCAGTCGATTGTCAGCTGCTAATCAGTTTCTGAAGCAATGCGCTATTTGCTTCCTGCTTAAAGCTGATGGAAAGGAACACTGCGCAATTTGCATGATCCAATAATGAAGTACGTGAAATGACATTCCAAGAAAATTAAGCAATTCACTTATAATTTCAGCTTTATATTATGCTCAGTGGTCTTTCTATGCAGCATTTCCTGTTGAAACTCCGTGTTCTGTTGTTATCCAGCAAATATTTGAAATAAAAAAATCTTGGACATAACTTAGATATAAGTAAGAAGAGACTTACTTAAGTGAATACAGTACATGCGGCCATCTTGGTAGAAAGCAGTGTTGGCATTGCAACTCAATTTGTTTTGTGCGCTATGCCAATACTAATTAGTGTTTGACATTACCGGTATGCAATCATCAAATAGCTATTTTTCCCTAATTAATATTTTGGAATTTTACTTGAGTGTAAACATCTTTGATGTAATTTTAGTGAAAAATTCCAAAATATTAATTATGGATAACCACCATCACCAAAACAATACAAACTCTATTAATGTATTTTTTCCTAGTTTTGTGCTACACGAGTACTATTTTCGAAAACAGATTTAAAATTTCAATAAAGGTTTTTTTGTCATTTTGTTTGCAATTTTTATACTGTTTTCAAGAAAAAAAAAATTTTTCAAACAAATTTCAAAAGAAATTTAAAAAATTTTACTTTATAATACAGTAAAAGCGGTAAACATGTTCAGTGTTGAAATTGCACAAAAACTAGGGGAAAACAAGCGAAAAAGTGACGATCTTACTACAGAAGACGTTTTGGACCAATACAAAAACACGCTTACTTAAAAAAAAAACAAATAATAAGAAATATCTATTCTGCTACCTATGAACAGACAAATTGCACAACCTCAACACAAATTCCTTTCCACCTCACATTCTACAACAAACAAAAACAGCACGTCATAGATTTTAATTAAACAAAAAGAAAGTATAAACCAAGTTTTTACGTTCCCTTAATCCTCGCCAACAATTAAAGCTAAATTGCCTTACCGAACAAATCAAAAGTAATCCGATCTTGCTCCCATAGCCAACATAACTTCCACTTACAGACTTGGGTCTTTAAGTTGGTGGCTTAATTTATTGTCCCCGTACTATTAACTTTTATGACGCTCGCTTTAATGCCAGTCCGTTCCATAAATAAAATTAGATCGAAGTCGGAGTTGCAGTTTCTCATCCTCCTGCTTCATGAGGCTTATACACTACACTGCATAAATATGTATCAAGCTGCAGAACAAGGTTTCGGTTTCCTATTCACTCGCATTTCCATAAAACATGGAAGGCTTCTCGTCGCTCGCTATAGGCATCGCCCAGTATAATTCACACTTTATTTGATTTCTTGTTGGCTCCCTTTCAACACCTGTGGGAGCCGTAAAACCACACAAGTCCCTTGGTAACATCGTGACAGTTCAATTCCTATATTTTCTCATTCGTCTCCATGACAATTTATCTTCTCTCGCAAAATATGGACTGAATTTGAAAGGCCAGAAATGTGTTTAATGCTGTAACAGCATTTTTCCCTACTTTTTTTTCCCCTTGTTACGTTAGAATTTATCACTGCTAACGTAATGCAAATGGAGTCATGCGAAGTGTGAAAATCGGTTTGGTTGGTTGTGTTGGATGATTGATAACACTGTCTGTTGGTGAAATGATCAACTGAAATTGGTCGATTTTATTGGAGTACGAAAAGGATTAATATTGCGATGTTTTGTGGCGAAAATTCGGTTTTACAAATATTTTAAAAAGGTGTATTGTTGAAGTCGGAGAGAGTTGTATAAATCGCGAACATGTTGGGATTGGAATAATATTGGCGATTTATAGAGTTGATAAACGCATTTGGAGATTGTGGGAATTTGCGACGATTTCGTCTTCACGAATTAACGTCGCGGAAACGTATTAAGAATGTGTATATTAGCAAAGTAGAATCTGTATAACAGTGTTGTGAATTGGTAGTGTGGTTGCAATCGATCCAATAAAACAGTTTCAACACGTATTTTAACAGCCGTTGAAACAAAGTTCACGTAAAACCGTTTTCTTAAACACATGCAAGCCTGAAGACAGATACAGAATGTTAAAGTTTAATGCTGATGTCTTTTGCAAAAACATTTTTGATCGATATGTCAAAAGTCCAGACAATTTAAACACTTGAGTTTGACTGAATTTTCTGTAATATAGCGTAGTTTACAAGCCAAATAGGAATGAACAAGATAAAGGCCAAAACTAGAAAATATATATTTCATTAAAGATCTGTTAAGAGAACAAACGCAAAATGCGATTCTTCATCACAATCTTGTTCATTCCTATTTGGCTTGTAAACAATGTCATATTACAGAAAATTCAGTCAAACTAAAGTGTTTTAAATTGTCTGGTCTTTTGACATATCGATCAAAAATGTTCTTGCAAAAGACATCAGCATTAAACTTTAACATTCTGTATCTGTCTTCAGGCTTGCATGTGTTTAAGAAAACGGTTTTACGTGAACTTTGTTTCAACGGCTGTTAAAATACGTGTTGAAACTGTTTTATTGCAACGATTGCACCCAAACTACTAATTCACAACACTATTACACAAATTCTACTTTGATACACATTCTTAATACGATACGTTTCCGCGACGTTAATTCGCAAAGACGAATTCGTCGCAAATTCCCACAATCTCCAAATATGTTTTATCAACGTTATAAATCGCCAATATTATTCCAATCCCAACAGACTATTGAATATTTTTTTTGAATTGTGATATTGTTATTTATGGGTTGCGTGGAAAGTCGGGAAAGTAAATTTTAATTTGTTTCGTATTGAATTATCAAGCGTGCAAACTTTCCATTCATTATTCATGTCATCAAGTGTTTTAAAATTTTTTTTCAAATTTTAATTTTATGTTGGATCAAAAAGAGTTTCCTAGTGAAAAATCTAAAATTACTGACCAGAAGCAACAGAGAATGCCTTACAAGTTAGAATTATACTTCTCACGACTAATATCACAGCAATCAAAAAGCCTATGTAAACACAACACGAAAGCTTGAATTGACATAGAAGAAACTAACTCAACTTGAACTCCCCTAGTGCCAAAACACGTAAAAGACATCAACATAGAAAAGAATTAGTTATTAAAGATTAAGTAAAAATAAATCAAATCATTATAGTATAAACATTAATTTCAACAGTAAAATAATATAAATTTATTGTCTTTTTGGGAATCCATAGCTGCCCCTTGTAGCATGAGTTGCATCTTGCATGCAATGTTTCCATTCAAAATCAATGGATGCATTGCAGGCAATTCATGCTACACAGGGCAGCTTTCACTGATTCAAAAATTTAGCCTTAGAATTCTATCAAAACTAGCAATTTCAAGATGACAAAAAATTGCTAACGACTTTTCCAAACGAAACTTAATAAACTAACAAATTATTTCACTGTACCACCAATATACAATTTATACTAAAGAAATTCATATAAACAGTTTTATTTTAAAAAATAAACTAAAAATTCCAAAAACATTCCCCACTTTCCACTCATATCTGTAGAAAAGCACTTTGCCACTAATGGCACTAATGGCATTGTGTCAAGTCCACCTGTAATCATCCTGACACGAACAAAACATCTGTGTTTTACAAATACCTTGTCAAACAGTTCAAAAACCCTAAGTTTACAGATAAAAAAAACAACAATTGTTTGAATTTATTGCATATTAAATCCAATATTTAAAAAAAAATACAAACCCTCTAGCTTTGTAAAAAATACTGTTTACTCCATATCAACAGAAATAACTTGATCAAATACGAGTTTGATGTAACTGAAGTTTTAATCTAAAATTTCATGTACGGAGTTTTTCTTTCTTTTTATTTTTGGCTTCTTTCCAAGCATCGAGCTATCGTTTAAATATTGCATGCCTTGGTTTGATGTTTCCCCGGAAAACAATTTTCCTTTATGCATTTTAAAAAATAAAATCTAAAAAAATCAAGATGGCAGGCGGGTCGTGAGATGGAGTTTAACTCATTTCGCTCGTGATGTTTGTGTTGAAAGATATACGAGTTATAAAAAATATTTTCCTCGCATTAAAATTTCTTTTAGGTTTCAAAAATAAGATAAATTATTTGCTTCGCTCTGAAAAAGCGTACTGAGATACAATGAGATATAAATGTGATTAGGATTAAAGTTGATTAATATTTTTTTAAATTTGTTTTAGAATTTCTAATTTATTTAGTAAATGTTTTAAGGTTCAAGTTTCTGGTTTTTCTCCAATATTGCTCAAATCTTTGCTTGAAAGACGTGGGAAGAAGCAGATGTAGCTGCAACTGAATTTAATTCAACTCTGTTTCCAAGTCGCACTGGATTCGGCGTGTTTGTTTTGCAAGTTTACACTCAACCCTAAAATTATTTACGGTGACGATGCAGTCCTCAAAACTGACTGCATAAAAAAGGAATAGCAAGTCATGAAATTAAATGAAATGCAGGACGTTTTTTTTTATTGGTTGGAAGGTAAAGTTGTTGCAGTTTTATGGTGTTTACATCCTAAAGTGAACATAAGTTTGTTTGAATGTGAGTAGTAAGAGAAAATTCAAAATGTATTTTTTTTTTAATTTTTCAGCATTTAGTATTTAGATTTACAGTATTTTATGATTAACTGACTTTAACATTCAAGTGTCCGTGAATTTTATCATTTGTACATCAACCGGAAGTGCCATTTTTCAGCCATGGCAAAGTAAGTGAAGTGAAACAAAATTTTGAAGAAATTATAATGGCACTTCCGGTTAGAATTACTCGACCAATTGTTTCTCAGAAAAACCACAAATACCACTTTACTTCCTATACTGTATACAAAACTAAATTGCAATTTCAAAGCAATAAAAAAAACCACTTCCGGTTGTACGTCGTAATGCTTCAAATTTCTTTGGTATCTACCATCTATTTGTAACACGAATCCATACAATGTAAATACACAAACTGTATTAAACCAAATTCACCCAGAAGCTGTTTGTACGATAAAAAAAAAAACAATTTCAGACGAACGGAAATATCACTTCCGGTTGACTCAACTGAGAAATTTTCAAAATCTTTGCTTTAAACACAATTTACTTGATCCGCCCAACCCATTCTTACAAACACATTAATAAATCTCGCAACTTAACGAGACATTGATTAAATCAATCCCAAACAACAATAAAAGCCCACACCCTTGAAACGAAAAAACTATTCTAACAACCATAAAATGCCATTTGCCACTTGCAAAGTAATAAATTTATATCTTACATGAATAAAAAACCTATAAAAAGAAATCAATAACAAGGCCAATTTCCCAGAAAAACAAGTCTAAACAGTCTACACACACCCTTTACTTTCTTATATTCTCAACGTTTTTTTCGGCAAACCCAAATATTGACCCTAGAAAATATTTACAAGTTCTTACTCAACTTCCAACTACACACAGTAACAACCTACTGTCACCAAAAAAAAAATGAAGTGAAAAGTTATTAGTCTAATGTTTATACACTTAAAATGTCAGGGCAAATATGTCAAGTTAAAACCTGACACAAACATTTTTTCACTCAATTTTTATCTCGTTGATAACTTTAGCCCTATCTATAAAATGCAGTGATTTATGAGCAAGAGTCTCTCTCTGATCCTACCCGAGTCAGCAGCGCTTCATTACTGCACCAATTTTACTATACTTTGACCTTTATAAAAGAAGAGATTTAACGATACGCCGGCAGCTATCTAAAACCTGTCCAGCTATTCATCATGGTTGAAAAAACATGATATGATTTACAATAACTTGTCACAAGAAGATGATAGATGCTGTAAAGACAGAGACGACTGGCGTATTGAATACATATGAGGCCAATAATTTTTTTCCACATTCTCGAAATACCAAAGACCCATAATTTGGCGAAAATGTGTTGGTGCTGGAAAACAATTTTTTTGTTTTCTTGCGTGTGAATGGGTGTATAATCATGTGTCATTTCGTGTCTGATTAGATGTAATGGCGAGTGCTCTGTTTACAGTGTACAATTTTCTAATTTTGCTCTGGGTTTGTGCATGTGTGATGAGAATGGGAGAATAAAAGTGAAATTTGCAGCGCAGATTATTGTTATGGGCATCCAGTCGGCGATCTCGTGCCAATAAATGTCAACGTAATGAAATACAACTAAGTTAGTGGCATAATGAACATTGCTAACTGGTATTCAAGTGTTTCCTGCTGCCTTTGCAGACAATTCGTGCAGAAGTTACAAGTTAATCCTATCACAATAGCGGGCAATGGCTTGCTCTGCACCACTTGATCGACCAATGAAATCTCAACAAGGAATAAAATCCTTGTTAGTTTCAGCGGCGCCCGACTTGCCAATGTTTGCAATTGATGTTGTTAAAGGTACTGACCAGACTGAAACCTTTTGCTTGAAAATTGAAAAAAAATTTAAAAACTAAAACCGGCTAACCCATCCTTATCTTTACGGTTAACCATGTTGAATACACAGGGTGATTAAGAAAGAAATATACAGTTTCAACATTAAGACTATTGTAGATGCTGTATTACTTTACATGGGTTTGTAGAGAAACCCAAAAAGTTTTTTTTTTTTACAAGTAATTAAAGATGCTCAATGTGTGCACCTTAGGGTCACATGTCAGATATCAAAGCAAATCTTGAATTCGTCCAAAACTCGTATCAGCATGTCCTCAGTAATTTCAGCAATTGCATTAGTGATTCTTTGTCTCGGATCATGTAGAATAAATCAGCTAGAAGTGGGGGAACATAAATGTTATCTTTGATGAATCCCCACAAGAAAAAAGTCACGTGGTGTTAAATCTGGCTTCGTGGTGGCCAAAGAATATCGATGCCAACGTACCTACAAGAAGGCTCGATTAATGTTGATGACGTGTCGCCTGCTTCCCGGCGA
>JAQFZP010001098.1:0-22531 GCA_034695745.1 Geophilus truncorum | reverse complement strand
GTAGTACGAGCAAACCACATTAAAGAATTGCTGGTCGAGGGCATTGGCATTGCAGTCGAACCAGAGACCGATCCCATCCAAGAATTGTGCCCCATTGAAGAGAGCGTGGGATTTTTGTTCAAGAGGTCGTAGTCGAGTTTATTCACATCTAATCAGAAAGATTTTATTATATCAGAAGTTTAATTTTTTACCACTAGAAGGTGTCTCAAAATAAGTGTTGCAGAAAAGCATCAAAAAATAGAGACACCTATTGACTCGAAAAGTAATGCCACCTGTTGGGTTTCCAGTAAAATTGAAATATTTGTACTGATCTTTGTTTTGTTCGTAGCTCCCTGCTCTTGCATGAATGGCTGTAGGCGGCCTTACAAACGGTTGTTGAAATAAAGGTCCTGGCATGGTTTGATACGACAAAAGCGGGCGTTTAACTCTTAAGAAATAAAGTGTAAATTTAATTATATTTTTATCAATTAAGTTAAAAATAATTACAATTCTGCAAGGGGATTGAAAATATCTTCTTTGTGTCCTGAATGCCTCATAACATGTCCACATCCTGCGGCATTTGAAGTTTGTCTGCAGTCAACTGGAGGCGGAATCATAGACAAAAACGCTTCGCGCACTTCGTCGTCGACAGTTATGAGCAAATCTTCGCATAATGCTAAAAGCTTTAACGACTCAAAGTTTTATTACCGTACGTTAAAAATAAAAATATTGTGATTTACTTTTTTATATTCTTTTTCTCCTTGCAGTGGTTGGTATTGACAAAGTAATCGAATAAGAACTCGTAACAACTCCGGTTTGTTACTTAGAATAAAATGTTCTCGAATAATGTCCATTACAACTTTGAATGGAACAAGATCCGTCTGCGTTGCATCACATCCTTAAATTATGTAGTTAAGGTTTAATTAAAAAAAAATATTTTATATTTTAAATTAATTTTTTAAAATTTACTTGCAGCAAAAAGTTTACTCATTTCTTTTTGAATTGTCAATGAAAGATGCGTTTTTGCTTTTATTACTGGTAGTGGATTTTCAGTTGGTTTTTCATCTTTTTCTCCACTTACAGTATTGATGCTAAATCCCGAGCTGGTTGAAGAACCGACCGAATCGGATGGCGATTCTACCTCATCTTCGACCGAATCTTCAGGTCCTGATGAATGACAATCGGCCTTAGTAGCCATACTTACAACTTCAGAATCTTGGTTCTGCATTACTAAACAGCTAAAAAAGAACAAAAGTTGTCGTTCTAATTGTAAAGGCTTATCAATTAATCAGTTTTCGTAAGCTTGTAATAACTTAAATACTTATTGTAATTTATTTCTAATTAGGCGAATTATGTTTCTAGTTACTTCAACAGTGATTACGTTGGACTTTTAGCAAATAAATAATTTGAAAATCCAATTACCTACCGTATTAAATTAGTCCTATTCACAAAATAAGATTAGCAGAGCACATTCGCCATTAGTGGTGGCATCGCACGTGGCAATAGTCGTGTATTGTGTTAAAAAGCGTGTTGTCTTAAAAAAAAAAAACAAAAAAAACGTGCTGATCGATTGAACGTAGCAAAAAGTGACGTTACACAACCCACATAACACTCGATATTTTAAATGTGACTACTGTTTACAGCAATGGTCCCAACTCAATACGGAGCGTGGCGCTCCAAGTGGCAGAACAGTCAACTAGCTAGTGAGAATTGGCGGCAACAATTAACTTTTGAACATGCTCACTCTAATAGCGCCCCTCTATATACCTATATACTGAGAAGCAAGCACAAAAAATAGCAAAAATAGTTATGTAAGCTAAATAGAGAACTAAATAAAAAAAAATATAACTACAGTATAACATTCTATTCTTCATTTGAAACATCACCCAGTGATAAAACGTGAAACTTTGAGTTACAGTACGGTACTCAATCACTACGTTTACATGACAGGATAATCTATAGTGGATTCAATACTTTATTAGTTACACTTTTGAAACTATAACCAATGAAGTGTTGAATCCACTATAGATAATCCAGTCATGTAAACGTAGTGATAGAGAATTGTTGCTGGACAGCCTCATGTTTTCTCATGTATCTTACTTCGAGATAGTGAAGAATTGCATACATTTCGCTTACATTTCGCTTGAATGCGAATTGTCGCCAAAGTCAGAGACAGCACCGTCTGATCAATGTCATCCAGACATCCACTTCTATCTAAAATTAACACATTTGCATATCCGATGTGTTTATCTATTTATTATAATAACTATTTTTATAAATAAAAATTATTTAACTCATGTTTGAGTAATTTTATTTTTATTCATTTGTCAGTAAATAAACATAATTGCGAATAACAGTTTTTTTTGTTACAACAAAATGCTCCTACAAAATTATAGTACCGTACTGTACGTACAATTAATGTCATATAAAACAAAATGTACGGTGTGGTTAAAACCGTTCCGTTTTCTGAATGTTTCTGAATACTAATTATGTAAAACAAGAATGACTTTTCGTTATTGCTGAATAGCTATTTCAACAGGGCTATTTATTTTTATTTTATTTATTTTTGTTTAATTGTTTTTCACTAGATAGCGCCACTTACTCGTGACTAGCCTGGCCCATCCAGTGAAGATAAAATGAAAAATTGTTTCTATTACATATAATCAGAAGTAAATAAAGATGTTATCTGGCTACCAGGTGAAACTTGAATGTTGAATCATCGTCTGTCGTCCAATCGAAAAAACTGTACATGAATTTTACATTTAGAAAAATAAAAATTATAGACGCTATTGATATTCGGTATGACGAAAAATCGATGTCAACGCCATTTATTGACAGTTGAAAAACTAAAGAAAGCAACTGGATTTTTAATTTAAGAAAATTGAATTTCTTTCAACAATAACTTAGTTGACGTTGACGTCAATTTTACTAGATATCAATGTCAATGCCATCTATTGACAGTTGAAACTACAAAAACTCAAAAATTCAACTTGAATTTTAAAAAGAAATATATTAAAAAGCTCATTTTCTTACCTCATAATGTTTTTAAATAATGGTCTCACATCCGGCAAATGCTTAAACTGGCCATTATAAGGATAATGAGCAATGCAATATGCCAATTCTTTGTCACACTGACACGTAATGTCGCTGCAAGCATTACCAGTTTGCACTATAGAAAAATTTCATTCAAATCATAACATGTCATCTATAATTTGCATACATACTACACTGCACGTTATATCCGTCAATGACATATCTATAAGGCACAAGATAAGGAAAACATCCATTCCTATTTAAATGAGAGTAACACATGTCGTGACCTGCGCAACAACTGAAAACAACTCAAATTAATCAGCTTTCTTTGTAGATAGGTGTGGAGAAACCTGTCAATTCCATCCAAGGGAATGCCACTTCCTCCTAGTCCGCAATAATTCCCGTATTCGTTAAAATCGAGAGCGCTTCGACCCGTTCTTGCCCTCACCATTCTGGCCAAATCTTCCAATGATCTCTTCAACAGCCTTGCATCTAACAAATAAGAAAACTTATAACCAAATCCCCTAATTTGTCAAATTTACCTTACCTGCAGTTGCTATTAGCAAAAACATAGTTAAAACACAAAGGTGCATCTTTTCGATGTGCAGAGGTTGACGACTGGCCATCAACTGCTGGTGATAAGGTCTGAATGAGGTCACACTTTCCCTGTATTTGTTTTTATTAATTGCTTTATTTAAATAAATGGTTAGTACTTTAAATGCAATTACATTGTACGTCACAAGTAATAAAAGACAATGACAAAATCAGTGTAGTACACTACTTTTATTGATGTATAAAATTGAACTAATAAGTGGGTCACGAACATACAGTGCCAAGAGCAATAGGTTAACCCCCTTTTCCCGACCACATCCAGTCGTAACAACATTTGTGACCCAAAAACCGACGACTTTCACCGAGTGATAACTAAGTGCTAATCAACCTCTTCTTCCTCTTGCTCTTCTTCACTCTTCTCCGTCAATAGGATTTCGCTGTTTTCAATTGTGTATACTTCAGGAAGAAGGTTAACCTCTGTTTTTATTTCACTCATGGATTGTTTTGGCGTTGTGATTTTCACCACGCTCATCGTTTGTTTTGGAGAACATGATCCGTTGGCATCCACGGTGAGATCGGACACTCGGCGTTTGCGACTCTGTTAGAATTGTAAAATTAAAAAAAATTTGAGGTTTTAAATTTTGAAGATATGAAAAATCGAGGAATTCATCTCGGGAAATGCGGAACATTGCTGATTTCCATCAGAATACTGAGGTCAGTATATGATTTCAATTTCATCTTTGACACAATTCCAAACAACTTTCTTACCATAAAGAATTTGTGAAACGGTAAAATGAGAGGTTTGGAAACCATTTTTTCTCTCTCCTTCAATTGGATCAACAAATCATCGGCTGGTTTCAGGTACATATTTTCCACTTTGCACGCTAGATTCTTTGATAAAATAACGTTTTAAACTACGCCTCGTTCGATTCCGCTAATTTACTTTATTTTTACTTCGGATTTCTCACTCAGTGTAAGATGAAAATTCTGGAGGATATATATCAATGCTACTTTTACTTCCAATAATGCAAAATCTCTACCGATGCATCTTCGTGGACCTAAACCAAAGGGCAAATAAGTTAAAGGTCTGTGACGTGGACTCCGGTCGCAAAACCTAAAAAAATTAAAAATGGTAAATAATTGTGTACTAAAGTTTTGAATTCCGGACCTCATAGGATCAAACGTGAAAGGATCCGGATAATATTCAGGGTCGTGATGAATACAATACACGGGAATAATAATTGTCATTCCAGGTTTAATTACACACGTTCGTAATCGATAATGCTTCACACACAGTCTCTCGTTTCTTACGAGTGGCGGATACCTTCTAAGAACTTCGGAAATTACATTATCGGTGTATCGCAGCTTTGACAAAACACTGCTATCTATAATCCCCTAAATAGAGTAAATAAAATTAGCCACTTATAAAAATAAAATTATATTACTCAAAATTTTACATCGTTTTCAGATACATATCTAGAGATTTCAGTAAGAGCTGCTTCTTGAATTGTTCTATTTTTGGCTATTTCATAAAGTGCGAAGGTAATGGCAGAAGCAACGGGTTGAACGGCAACAAAAATAAAAATCACTATGTGGGCTATTATCATTTTGTCAGGTAGTGCTAAAAATAATAAAACAGTGTTAAACACGTGCGTGGAAGTTGGTGTAAATAAGTTAATTTACATTTTGGTAGCCGTTGATGCAATATTTTTGCGAGAGGATTTCTCAGGAGCATTTCCTCATCTTCCTGAGCATCGAGTAGAATTTGCATAAAATCAAATCGATATCCATTCTGATAACACGCATTAAATTATACACTCAACTTAATTAAAAAATAGAGAATTTACTTTTTCTTGTTGTTTCATTTTCTTCTCAAACATGGTCTTTCTGGCCAAATCGACAAAATATTTGACAGCAACTTTTTTGTGCGTAAATGTAAAAGGTAATAAAACTGGAAATTGTGAAAATAATGAGCAAAGTAATGATTTTTCTTGGCTTATAAAAAGCGACATTAATGCAACTTTGGGTCAGTATATCTCATTTGATATATAGAATTTAAGTCCAAAATTGCATTACAGTATTCTTAACAAAACTTCACACTCAATCCATCGTTCAAAGTTGGTTGGCTGAAGAACCTGTTTCGCGTGAAGTAAAAACGGATTGTCTTCTTTGCATTGGTATAAGTTTTCATCAATCGAAAAAACAGTTTTAGCTACCACGGAAATTGAAAATAAAAAGGCCAATCTGCAATAATTATGTGAACAAAATCCTAAGTTTTCCAAGATAAAATAAATCCAGAGTTTATATAATACTTATTGAATTCAACTTCTCCGCCATTATCCTCTTCTCTCGCAATATTTATAGCTGTTATTAACTCCTCTGCACTTTCACTCATCAAAGGTACTAACTGCTTATCAATGCAAGTTAGAACAGTTTACTAAATTTTATAAATTACCGGTACCTACTTGTTTAAGTTTGTCCAGAGAAAATATCTGTGCCAGAACAGTGTGCGTTCTTCTCCACGGTTCATTTCTTAAACTGGCAACGCATTGATGTAGCGACGGATGTGTATATTTGTACAAAAAATGCTGCACGTAAAAAATTCGCTTCTATTAAAATGCAAAATTATGACAATACTCTTTACTTTCTTATGAGGAAAAGTGTGAAAATCTTCAACGAAAACTCTTTTCATCATGTCAGGATCAGCAACTACCAAAGCCGGTTTTCTGCCTTCGTAAATACTGATGAAATTTATGTGCAATTAGGTTTTGTTTTTACTGTGTTACACATGTACCAATTGTACCCAAATATTTTTCCAAATCTTTTGTATAATTCCAAATCTAACACATGTCTAGGCTAAAAAATGAGGTAAATACTCCTAATAATATATTTCTAATGTTAATTCTAATCGTTACTTTAGTTGGTTTGAAGTCTTCTGTTCCAAGGAAAGGACTTGGTTTCCTAACTACATTAACCCCTTGTGATTCTAAGTAACCATAGTTTTTGGTCATGTACCTGACGATTGAGTAAGTCAAACAAGGCGATAAATAAAACATTTTTCTCTACATTATAAACTGCATTACTGTACCAGTAGAATATCAACATGAAAACCAAAGCCACGACAAGCAGTGCAACCGCCATCATAATGTAAATAAACAACAAATTGAAAAGTGAACTGTGTTCTGTTTGTTTATTATCATATCACAAGTCAACAATAATAGCAACAATAATGATATAGTAACTCATTTTTATCTTCGTAGTACGGAGCAATTCGTATTAATAAACTGAATTATCTCACTTGTTAGTAAGCATTTTTATTCAGCATTAGTATTGTTAATTGTAA
The DNA here is from genome assembly GCA_034695745.1 of Geophilus truncorum. Classification (NCBI taxonomy): domain Eukaryota; kingdom Metazoa; phylum Arthropoda; class Chilopoda; order Geophilomorpha; family Geophilidae; genus Geophilus; species Geophilus truncorum. The sequence continues at coordinate 15,624 of JAQFZP010001098.1, read as the reverse complement.
GTAGTTACCGTACCGAAAAACATTATATATAACTTTCAAGGGTAAAAGGACACTCCAATTTGCTTTCGAACTTCTTGTAAAATGTAAGCAAGATCTCTAGATTCTTCATGTGTTATAAAAGGTGATTCCAAAAGCCCTAAGATCTCAAGGTTATGAAAAAAATTGCAAACAAGTTAAAAATAGACTTTACGGTACCTTTATCTATGCATCGTTTAACTTCTTCTGCTTCATACAGTAAACCAGGGCCACTCTGATTAAAGTCAGTTGCAACAGTTTGAGGCATTGGGAATTCAATTACTCCTTTTGGACTCTCTACTGTAGTTGGGTAGTGAAATGGAGGCAATAACTTAATTACAAAAAAAAAATGTAAGCGTTAAAATAAATTCAAATAGTGGTTTATACCCTTATATATTTAGTAGGTCCTGCAATAACAGCTGAATTAAACAGTTGACAGCGAGATGAAAGTACAAAACTTGCCAGTCGACCATCACCATAGTCCAGTGATGCCATGGCAACATCATCCACCACTAAAAAAAATAATATACACAAAAATTAATGTAACATAAATGATCGAGTTAATTTCTTACTAGTGTCATTGAGAATCCCCACAGCCTTAATAGATTTAGGTTTTAATCCCTTATACACAAGATTTATTAATTGAGCTGCATAAATTCCGACATCTAAAGTAACGCTGCCACCTAGTTCTCGTTGAGTGATGCGAGCAAAACCCGTCATGGGACTCCCGAAATTAATTTGTACTAAATTAGGTTCTCCAATCACTTTTTCATCTAGCAAAGTTCTCAGATGATGATATGCAGGAAAGCAACGACTCCACACTCCCTAGATGAAATCAATTTATTAAAATTTCTCAGAACACCTTCATCACTTACTTCCATGAGAAATTTTTTTTTGCGTTTTGCCAGATCCAAAAGTTCATTAACATGATTTAAATTCGTACACATAGGTTTCTCAATTAATACGTGTTTGCCCGCTTCTAGCATCATTTTCGCTGATGTGAAGTGATCCGGGTTCAAGGTTCCGATGTACGCGATATCTGGAGTAAATTATTCAAGTTGTAACTTGTGTTAATAAAAATTAAAACTTTTGCAATGTGATACCGATGTTTGGATTATCAGCAATTTGAGTGAAATTTTCGTACGCAACTGGTATTCCATGAATTGATGCAAAATGTTCAGCTTTTTTAGAAACTTTATCAGCCACTGCTACTATCTTAAAATTTAAAGCAAAATTTCAATGAAAATTATAACAACAAATTAAATATTCTTACCTCGTGCCCAGAACGTTTTAAACTTCGCAAACAAATAGCAAAGTCATGGCTAATCCTACCAGCACTGACCAAACCCCACCGCAAAGGACTAGCAGCCATTTCAAAATGATTTATCAATTCAAGATAACATTCGATATTTTATTTACCAATCAAATAACTCAAATTTTTTTAATTTTTTTAAAAAACAATTTCTAGACAGTTTTGAAATTTAATTTTTTTTGAGAGACATCCAAACTATTTCTTCATTTTACAAAATAATCCGAACTATTAAATTTGGTTTTACTCTTCTTTGTCCTTGTTTTCCTCTTCTTTGTCACTGTACTCCTCTTCATCGACGTTTTGTGGATTAATAATATCTGCCCAATCTATCGTTGGCGATCGATTTTTGTTGAAAGCCAACAAAGCGCTCCAAATGTAGAGGAAAGAGCAGACGATTAGGTTAGTGATGCCAATGGACATCAGCATGATAAGGCAGTTGAGGAAGTAGCCCAAAGTAGGGGAAACGGACTTCAGAACCAATTCACACGCGACCATGTCGCTCGCTTTGTCATCACTGTCCATCGCTTCGACCGAAAGCGACTGTAACTTAAATGTTTAAATAGTGATATATTTGTATTACATACTGCTATATGCTACCAAACTCACGGGGCAGTGAAGAACCCAGCGAAATTGGAGCAGGAAAAAGACAAACATCACCGGAAGTGTCATAAGCACCAAAAGAAGAAAAACGCTGAAGTTGAGAAATCGTTTCACGGATTGAACAAGGGAACGGTTTACTTCACTCGACTTAAAGACAATAATTGAAAAGATTTGAAATTTTTAGTATAGTATTACGGTATACCTTAAAAGAATATTGCAAAAATAAACACCAAAATCCAAAATTGTGAACAAAAATCCGATTTTTTTTTTTTTTTTTTTTTTTTGATTTTTTTTTTATGAGAATCGAACCAAGTAAAAACATTTAAAATTAGGTGTTTTAAAATTGCCTTAAACTTATTATTTGCTAACTTGGGGCAAACATTGGTTGCGAAGATCCTTCAGCTCATGACGAATTTTCGAAAATTGCATTTCGATTTTCGAATCAACTACTTCGAATTCTTCCCCACCTAAAATACATCATATCTCATACAAAAATATTAAAATAAACAACTCCCATCTTACTACTGTACCTTCCATCGTTACTCAACTTTCAACCAAAACAAATAAATAAGTAAATAAAAATAAAAATTTAGGAACTCTTAAAAACCATGACATTCCATTTTCTCCTACTCCAAGACATGGATGAAATAATGCTATGCAACTGTACAGTCTTCCTTTATTTATAAACAATACACAATCATGCGCTAAAGAATGCAACTTCGTTGTTAAGAGTAAAAACAGAGCAGAACATTATTACTTAAAAATTACTCGTCGGGTTTCTGTATAGTACAACATTTTTGTCAGGAAAGCAAAATAAAGACTCTCTGACAACTTTATACGCATCATATTGAATCGTGTCTTTCATCATACATGGTAACGTGGTTTCGATGAAATAAAAAATGAGTCGTCTGATATTTTCCATCTGCAAACATCTGCACAATCTGCTGTGAGCAGCATCCATTTTACAGTAAACTTTGATATTTTCAGGTCCCATGTGTGATAAGCGAGATAAGACATTCCAAACGACATATTGTTTATCAATTCTAGCTTCAATTTTAACTGTGAAATTATCAACTGAAGTTGTAATTTCAGCTTGAGGTTGGCTGTTAACAGAAATCGTCTCGTTAATCGTGGAAGACACCATCGATTCGCATATTTCGAGTGCCTCGAGTGATAAGTCGTTTACAACATTGATTCCGGCAATGGCATCAGCTCTTTGAGTCATGCAAGGGAATGTTGACATTAAAGCATCTGGTGGCGTCACTTCACCACTAAAAATATAAAAATTATTTCATAATGGGAAAATACCGTAAGTATTATGAAACCAACGTTAAAAGCGAATCGCATTTGCAGGTTATGTTCACTTGTGGAACTACAAGCTCAAAAGAATTGATCACTCGAGAACCACTACCTTTCCAAATCATACAGTAATTGCCTGCACGTCTCATGCTTGACCCATCAAATGATACTTTACAAGAGCTACACAGACCAGTAACGGGTATCTCACGGACCGATCTAATGTAAAAGGTTGAAATGATTAGTAAAAGACACGCGAGAAACCAAATAAATACTTAACAGTAAATTGAGAAAAGCCACTAAAATTGGCAATCGTTTGTCAAATGTGTGACCACATGTATCACAATCACGTGGGTCGTCCACTATTAAATAAATATATACCGTATAAAGTTCCGTAATTTATGTGGTCTAAGTTAAAAAAATTACCTGAAATATCTGGCTCTGTAATTCCCACGAAAATAGCTGATATAATCATTAAACAAACGGAAAATGCAAACATCATGGCGATTTTGGTTTTAGTCTACATTGATTAAGAGTACTAGTATAGGTAATATTTTTGAAAGTTAAAAATAAAATACTTAGATTAACTCACCATTTCCCAGTTTACCATCATTTTGAAGCCGTTTTGTGAAAGTTTAGACAGAAATAAATAAAGTATCTACTCCTTACTTCTTACTGCATAAACGATTTTAATTTTTATACGAGCTTGTAGGACGAAAACGTCTGTTGGAATATGATAAAATAAATAGATCATTGCAACGACAGGTGTTTTAAACGCCCACGAACCCGTAATATAATTTATCTCCATTGTATTCATCAATAATGATTAAAACATGTTTCTCTTCAACTTACGCATCTTCAAAATATTTTAGTCATTATGTTTAAAAAAAATATCAACAAGTGGTGTGAGAATTGTGTGACATTTACGAAACTTAATCTCAAATAAAAACCTCAAAATAAAGAAAGGGTTATATAATAATAAATACGGCAAACTAACCTAAAATAACAGATATTTTAAAACTGAAAAAGCACTAAAAGTGTGGTACTATAAACTAAAGATAATTTTCATTAATAAAAACTGCAGTAAAAACAGACTACAAGGGTATATCAATCAAATTGCAATGATTATAAAATGACTTCCAACCAATTCGTTTTATTAATATTATATCCTTGTTTTATCCTCATAAACAAGAATGAATAATTATCTTTGTATCAGGAAGTAATTCAACATTCTTTGCCGGCCATGAAATCTCGCGTAGTTTACATATTAGACCACATGGGCTCTACCCTGAAAACTAACTTACAATATTTACATTACTTTAGCCCTACAGTAAAACAAAGTTAACTAATGCAATACCAAACATTTCCACAACGTAAAAAGTTTTAAAATGTCAACTTAAGAGATGTGCAACTACCAGCTATTAAACTTGATTTTCAATTTATTTAAAAATAAAATTCACATTATTAACTCTAATCAATGCCTGAATCTTAAAATTCTGTCACCAGTCGCTTATCAGGTGTAAGTTTTACAGTCTGATTTATAGATGATCGTGAACTCGGAAGTTGTGACCAACTGCAGTCGTTTGATGAGTAGTCAACGAACTTGAGTAAGTTTATATGAAATTCCCTTTCGAAAGAAAACGTTAATCATATTCACCCTTAATTATTCACAGCCATTCCTTGAAACATTTTTTCCTTAGTTAATCACAATACGATTCCACATCGGGTTGCATGCCCGGCTTCTTAAATGCAATGCCATTGGCGGAATTTTAACTAAGACATAAGAATGGTTTAAAAGGAAAAGGGCTTCTGGAAGTGACATCAAGAAGAGACGAGCGACCTTCACCGTCACTGCGACTTCTACACTGCTCAAGTTCAAGGTAAGAAAAATTACAACTGTATACTACATTAATATGAAAGACTTAAACAAGGAAATAATCATTTTTAGAAATATAAAACCCCATTTTTCTGACATTAAAATTTAATATTTGTAAACTGATATTAGAAGTGTCCATTAATATACAAACTATTTAAATTACTATCCGTACAGCACACAAGCATTTTAAAATTTAAATGTAGTGTAAATCTTTCATGTGTCCAACAAACATTTTTTTGCAAATGTTGCTAAGTATTACTAAATTCTCCGGAAAGTTGTAACTGAAAGTCACCAACAAATTTGTATAGTAATCAATTACACAAGCTGAAACTATGCAATTATCCACATAACTTGCAAATAATTATTTCCAAGAATCAAAAGTGAAAGTATGTGATACGTAAAAACAAGTTTCTCCAAATTATCATATAACGAGTATAAGATATTCGACATTCTTTACGAAATTGACTTGCATTTCTTTCAGATGGTAAACATCGCCACAGCCTGCCTGATTTCAACACTTATGACTACCAATATAGTTCTAAGTAAGTATTACCCTTCGACCCTCGTCAGGGATGCGGAAACAGTCGATTGAGTGAGGCATTGAACTTGAGAATGAAAGCAAATTTCCACACCCTGTTACTTAGCATAAAATAATATCACCGACTCGACCTTCATGAATACCAGCTATAAAATTCCTTTCAACACCCGTTACCTTTTAACATTTCTCACCCCCTCTGCAGCTTTTCGTCCCAGACCGAGACATCCGGTTAAATATTGGTCCTCGAGGACTCCTCCTCCACGCCAACTTCAAAGCAAAGCCGCTCATCCAACATGCACCAGTGAAGGGTTTTTCCGAAACCCCGATGACTGCAAGAAATTCTACAGATGCGTTGACTTCTCGGAAGAAGGTCGGGGCTTTTCCATTTTCCATTTCGACTGCGCACCTGGCACTGTCTTCGATGAAAGCATCAGTGTTTGTAATTATCCCCACGCAGTGCCTGGGTGCGAGGGAAGTGGTGCTCGAGAACCGGCACCCCCACACACACCAGAACCAGAACCACAACCACAACCACAACCGAATAAACCAAACAAAGCAACAACATCCGGGTCTATTTCTGAAGCTAAAACGGAAGGGCAACCTCCGTGTCCCGTTCACCAGACGACTTCATTTCCGTCCACAGTACCGCAAGCTAAAACCACTACCAAACGTCCTTCAACGACTTCTAGGACTGTGAAACCATCAGCTCCGACTTCCGGAACTGAAGTGACACCCATGGCGTCAACGGGAACTACTTTAACCACGAGTTCTCGCGAAGAGGAATCAAGTTCAAGCGATGAAACTTCAACTACTGATTCGTCTTCTGACAAAGAAGAGGAGTCGATTTCAAGTTCAAGTGATGAAACTTCAACTACTGATTCGTCTCCTGATAAAGAAGAGGAGTCGATTTCAAGCGAAAATCAATTACAAGAAATATCTTCAACCACACCAGCTGGTTCTGGTAATAGTCAATGCACTTGTGCTCCACCTGAATCATCAATTACTCCAACACCAAACCAGTCAAATACGACGCCATTAACTGAAGAAACACCAACTTCTACACCGGACGTTGACGTAACCGATTCTCAAATCGATGAACTCGCAACATCATCGTCTTCTACTACCGAGGAAACAACTGAAGAGGATGAGAAAGAAGAAAGTACGACGGAAAAAGATGACAGCACGACGCCTGATGATGATTATTTCTTATTTCAACTCAGATGCGGTAACAGACCCGGATTCAGACGTCATCCGCTACACTGTGACAGATATTACAAATGTTCTTCTGACGGTACGCAAATTAAGTTCGATTTGTTCACATGTGAGGAGGGGCAAATATTCGATAATGATAAAGAACAGTGTTTACCGAAAGAGGAGGCCGAACCGTGCAATGTAATTGAAAATAACGAGGACAATAAAAACAAACAGGTCAATAAAATCAGAAACTCGTGGGTCATGCGACGCCCCATTAATGGAATCCGATACACATAAATAAATAAATAAAATGAGATTTTATACAATTTGGGGGGGAGGGAGAGAGGGAGGAAGGGTCGGGAGCTTTGTGTAAGTGAATGGCATTGAATTATTGTGTTTGATTTTTTTTTTATTTATCTTCAAACATTTTTCTTTTTATGAAATATAAACGTTAAAAGAAAATAAACTTTCTAAACAACAAATGTAACCTTCAATGTTGACTTTGTAAGTTAAGGTACACAGTTCTTTACACTTTGTGATAGATCGATGTGAAAGTGTGTGTCAATGGCATTGTAACATAACTATTTTAGAGTACCATACCGTATAAAGGTTTGATTCAAACTGAACAATAATAAAGAAATTCAATAAAATACTTTTCGCAACAGCTTGTATTATTTTACTTCATATCTTACTTCACTGCAGTAACATTCAATCATGGCCAAACAAGTTCCTCGCAGGAAACTTATTTGGAGTTTCATTTTAATTTTATTTTTCGTTGACATTATTGATTTCCCATTGGCGTCGGAAAGCGACAGGTACGACTTTTAAAATATACATATCTTAATTAGAATATTAATTGTCTGTTAACTCTCAGTAGTCATCAAGAAAAAACTGAACTTCAGAATTCTGAATCGAGCAAACCGATTGTTATAATACCAGACAATTATTCTTATATCATGCCACCAACTCTTAATGGAAATGAAGGTACGGTATTTTGTATTTATATATTTAACCACAACAACTTGAAATGCATTTATTCAATATTTATTATGTAAGGAGTGGACGTCGAGTTTTCAGCGATACTTCATATGGTGCGCAGCATTTCAGAACAATCGATGGTAATGATTATAATTGGTAATACTGTAATCTATACGGTACTAGACATTGAAAATAAATTTTATAGGAGTTTACTTTGGATCTGTCACTTGCTGTCAGATGGGAAGAACCTAGAATTATTACCAATGTCGATCAACATTATATTCTGCCCAAAGACATAGCAATTCAACTGTGGCATCCATATCTTGAATTCACCAATTGCAAGGGATGCGAGGAAAACCTTATTGATCCAAATACACACAAAATGCAAATTTTTCGAACTCTTTTTAACGAAAAAACTTTAATATACGTTTATTACAGGTAAAAGTATTTGATTTTTTTATATCAATGGCCTAAAATAAAAAGTATTTTGCTTAGCGCTGCAGTGCCATTGAAAAAGTCATTTTAGTTCAGTCATTTGTAAAATGTTTTTTTTATTTTTTATTTTCTAGACGAATTTTCTCTTTCACTTGCATTTTTGATTTAAGCCAATATCCATTCGATAAACAAAAATGTCAAATGGATGTCAAAATAAGTACTTCTATACAATTTCAAATTATTAAAATAAAAGTTGTAATTATAATAACAAATTGTTTTTAGAAACTATACTTAATTTGGTAATTCCCTCTATAAAAGAAGACGAAATGAGAATTAAAAAAACCAACATGAAAGATTTTACGGTTCCAGCGGAATATCGACTTGATAGTATTAAGGTTGAATCAAGTGACTGTGACGCCGAATTCGGTAATCAACTTTTAATCTGAAATTCTAAAGTCTTCTTTAACCAAATGTGCGTTTTAATCTAATTAGATACAGCAATGTGCGTAAGTTATATATACACGTTTAGGCGAATTCCAATCCAGCACGTTTTCTTAATATTTGTTCCGAGTGGGTTAATCGTCATTTTATCTTGGATTTCTTTTTGGCTCGATACGGAAGCACCGGCTCCTCGCGTAGCTCTTGGGTTAACCTCACTACTCACACTTGCTACTCAATTAAATTTTGCGCAAAAAGATTTGCCGTCAGTTGGCACCATAAAAGCTGTCGATTTTTGGATGTTCGTTTGTATTTCTATGGTATTTGCGTCTTTATTGGAATTTGCTATATCGTACAATTTTAAACGGTTGTCGAATGTGAAGCGAGAAGAAAGTCCGTTGAGACCCTTCAGAAAGCACCTGAAATTGGCGACATCGATTAAAAGAGTAAATCCACGGAATATTTTAAGTTTTAACGTATGTTGTACACTTTTGATTTATCACTTATAGAATCAATGGACACCGCGAGCACCGAAAAAAATATTTGAAAAAAATTGGAGCAGAATTAAAGGAAATCCCAGTAGAATTGATAATACGGCAAAAGTGTTATTTCCACTTGCTTTTATTTGTTTCAATGTTTTATTTTGGTCGTTTTACTTAATAGAAATTTAAATCTATCATGTTGCTGAATTATTAGAATAAAACTCATACTGTAATTGCACAAGTTCTTAAACAACTCACAGTACCGTAATTATATTATAAAAAGTTACGGTATATTAATAAATTTGTATTTTTCTCACATCGAATAAAAACAAACCTAATAATTGAAAATCAATTAAATTTTAGAAAAAAGATTAATACTAAAATACACGTGTTCTTATGCGTGACATATATGACGTGTAAGATTTAATTTACGTACCGGTATGTAAACTGTAAATAAAAACCCACAAATTGCTGAGAAAACAAACTTTACCAATAAATGTAATTTTAGAAAATATCAAGATTTCCATAATTGATAATGTTCTTGACATTGACTGTCTATCACTTGTCGTCATAGCAGCCACTTTTTGAAACATGCAACTGAAATTTAAAATAAGCAACTGCAGTACGTTTTAAAAAGGTGTAGAATTTTCACGATTGTGTCAACACTAATTTAGAAAAGATTCAAGAATAACAGTCATGTGGAAGATTATTTTAATTGTTTTTTTTATTCAATATCATAATCCGACTAATGGCATGAAGTAAGTACGGTATATTGTATTGATTTCCTCTAATGTGAACGTGTTTCACTTGTTAGTCTGCCAGTAGAGAAAAAGGCAAAATCAATTTTTAATTGCACCAACTACTGTAATTGTAAAAATGGCTTAAACTGAACGTTTTAGTCATACTTTTATGAAATTAATGTATTTATGTATTTTCAGTAATACCGGTAACAAAAAATCACTTAAACAGTCAATAATAATACCTGATGATTATTCGCGCTTGGATCCTCCGAATTTTGACCTTGAAGCCAGTAATTATTACAATGTTAAACATTTAAAACAAAAATTCTATAGTAGATTAAATGCACGAAACTTAAGTACAAAAAATGTGAAAATATTTTAAACTACACTTGCACTAGCTGGTTTAATGTTATGTTATTGATTTACTCTTAAAAGTAAATCGAAGCCCAAATTTACGAGCAAAAATCCACTATTAAAGCTCATGTCAATTATGGAATACATGCTTTGTAAATCTTCCAGGTTTTTAAAGTTGTTAACAAATATAACTTTTTTTCTAAGCTAAAAATGAATGCGTGTTAGTTTATATTTATCCTCACATGGTTTTGGGTCTCTCAGAACTCTCAATGGTATGGCAATAAAACAATTAAAAATAGGCAACAATAACATATCAAAGTTACCGTACCTTTAAATTTAGGATTTCACCTTGGATGTAACATTTTTCATCGCGTGGCGTGAGCCCAGGATAGAAGTTACAAGCACTGAATTACGACAATACCGTTACGACATACCTAAAGACATAGCATTTCAACTGTGGTATCCGGAATTTTACCTTACAAACTGCAAAGCTTGCGATGCAGAATTAATTGACCCTGATAAACATAAAGTACAACTTTATAAAACCCGGTCCTCAAAGAATAATTTTATTATTGTTAACTACAGGTAAATCAATTTTAAGGGTCATTATAAATTAATAATATTTTTTTCTCTTTTCTTAGGAAAATGATTTCATTCACGTGTGCTTTCGATTTACACCGTTATCCTTTCGATCAACAAAAATGCAGCATGGATATCTATATTTGTTAGATACCAGTACACAGATTGTTTATGCCTGATTTAGATTATTTTAAAGAAATATTTACAGCTAACGAAGATATTGGTCAAATTCCATTAAAATTGGAGGAGTGGATTGAAATTGATCACATCCCCGTTCCAGCGGAATTTCAACTTGTCAGTTTAGAAATAGAAAAGCAAAACCACACTACAGAACATGGTATAAGCTCTCGCATTTACTCAAAACTCAAAATAAAAATAAAATTTCGTTTCCTAGAGTACGAAATTGTAACTATAATAAGTTACACATATACATTCAAACGAATTGCAACTCAACATGTGCTTTTAACTATTCTGCCGAGTGGATTGATCGTTGTGTTATCATGGATTTCTTTTTGGCTCGACCCTTTAGCACCAGCACCTCGCGTGGCTCTCGGTTTAACTTCATTGCTCACTCTTGTTACTCAATTGAACTACGCTCAAAAAAATTTACCAGCAGTTGGACTCATAAAAGCGCTCGATACTTGGATGTTTGTTTCTATCTTCATGGTATTTGCATCTTTAATCGTGTTTGCAATTTCTTATAACTGTGCACGAATTAAGAAAATGCAGCAAGTAAATAATATGAGCTCGCTCGAAAGTCAATTAACCACGGATTCACAAGTAAAAGTAGGAGAATATTTAATTTTTTTTAACTTTAATCAATACTTGAGTAGTGATGGGTGAGTCTCTTTTTATCTCAGGTTCATTGGAAAATTTTTCATTCAAGAGTTTTGTTTATGAAAATGTGGAATTATATTCAACAAAAGCCGGGGAGAATTGATAACGTAGCAAAAACTACATTTCCACTCTTTTTCATAATTTTCAACATATATTTTTGGTGCCGTTATAAGGTGTTTTAACTAACATTTGTATAGTTGTACACTATGTATAACTTTAAGAAAATTGTAAATAAATAAATAAATAAATAAATAAATAAATAATAGATAACAGTACGGGTAACATGTACATTAACAGTACCAGGTACTTAATCAAACTCCATTCAATCAATAAAATAATAAATTTCTTTCGATATAATTTTATAACTTATTAATGCAAAATTCTGTAATGAAAAATCAATAAAATATATTTTACTTATAGATATACAATTTTTTTTGTATCCTTTAACACAACCAGCGTAGCGGCTGCAAGTTACTAGTAAATGCAAAATTTTTCAAAAAATGTATTAAAAATTGACGAACGACTAAAATATACAACACATTTTTTACGGTGACTACAGTAATTTCACCATTGATTTTACTGCAGATAAAAGTGTAAAACACTAAAAACCAAAATAATTACTCAATGTTTATTTTAATAAAACCTACTACTTAGCAAAAAGTCATCTTTATAAAAAGTGTTTAAAAACTACTGGCTAACACGTATATGTTTAAACGTCCTCTCACGTGCAGATTCAGAAATTCACACCGCTTTAGAGCTAGCAGTTCAATAGTGGCCTTGTTTCATGCCTTTAACCATGATTAGTGCTTCCCCCAAGGAAGAGATTTTACGAAACACCTCAATTCGAGAGCTTTTACGAAACTCCACCAATTCAGGACCTACGGCTTTACTTCCCATCCGAAGGAAGGATCACTTCTCATATGCCACGATTGGTCAGTGCTCAGCCCTTCATACCCACTTCTTTGGTAGGTAATCCACACTTTGACCTTAGCCAGAAGGCCGAAGTTGACTCTGAGACTAAAACGACCTTCAGTTTGACACTAAAAAAAAAAAACATCATAAAAAATTCAAATAAATAATTTCCATGTTCGGTACAAGACTTTGCGGAAAATTGATTTTTCTAAAATGTCACTTATCAACTAATCATCTTATATAAATAAACGTTTGTTTGCAGTCGAAACATTTAGTTGGTATGACGACGTCTAGTTCTTCACACAAGAGCACTTGTGAACAATACGTAGATTAAGTGTTCGCTGGAACTACAGTACATATTTAAACTACACAACATAATGCCTGTTAAGAGATTCATATTAATTTCATTAATTATTCACTACGGACATCTATCAGTTGAAACAACAAACGACAGGTATAATATACAATACAAATATGCTGAGCAAAGAAACTAAACTAAATCAACATAACGATTTCTTTAACACACTAAAAAAAAAAAAAAAAAAAAAAAGAATTAAGTACCGGTAGTTCTGTTTTATAGATGAAACATTTTTTATAGAAATCAAAAATTTACCATAATAATACCCAATAATTATTCGCGGTATATGCCACCACATTATGGTTATCCTGAAGATGCCAGAGGTAGTTTATCATATGCAGTTTATTATTTAGAATATGACATTTTTTTAATTTTAAGGTTTACAATTTGCCTAAAATAAAAATATTTTCAGTAAGTTACACACAAGATAAAATATTAGAGGTCGAATCACAAAAGGAATGGTTTAGAAAATTTAATACCGGTATTGAAGATTTCACAGTTCCAGCAGAATTTCAACTAACTAGTTTAACTTTTGAAACTACAAATAAAACAGTAGAATACGGTAATCAATTAACGCACACAATAATAGCTTTGCATTGCATTGCGTTTGAGACAACACATATAAACCATAAATATATTTGCATTTATTTTTCTGTGGCACTATTTTGAATTTTAGGTGGAGAAAAGATAAGCATGAGTTACGTGTTTACATTAAAGCGGATTGCAACTCAACACGTGCTATTAACCATTCTACCCAGCGGATTAATAGTTATGTTGTCATGGATTTCATTTTGGCTCGATGCTGGAACAACGGCTCCTCGCGTTGCTCTCGGTTTAACTTCGCTGCTCACGCTTGTTACTCAACTGAATTATGCACAAAGAAATTTACCAGCTATTGGACTCATTAAAGCGATCGATTTCTGGATGTTTGTGTGCATTTTCATGGTGTTTGCATCTTTGGTCGTATTTGCGATCACCTATAACTTGGACCGAATAAAGAAAATGCGAGATGATTCTCAAGTAAAGACATTTGAAAATAAATTTAATTTCAAGTTAACTAAAAAGGTACGTTTAAATTGTATTAAATTGTTGAACTCTTTTTAAATTACCGGTACTCAATTATATTTCTCTCAGATTCGACGGAAAAATCGCCGCTCAAATTGTTGCCTTAAAAAAGCAATAAATTACTTTCAGGAAAACCCATACATGATTGATAAAATCGCAAGAAAAACGTTTCCATTATTTTTTATTGTTTTCAACATTTATTTCTGGTGCCGTTACTTAGCTTTTGACTAACAAGTCATTCTGAATTCTGAAAATATTGTATTACTGATGCAAATTCAAGTCTCTTGCGTGTCAACATTCTCCAAATCCATGGACTTAACCCTTAGTAGAATAAATGTCAATCAACATCAGTAACTTACAGATTGGTGACAATAATGTACAATATTATAAAGTAATTAAATACTGATTGATTTTACATCAATTTCACAGTTCAAACATTGTATTAAATATACTTTAACTTAACGCAGTGTGTAGACAAATGTATCCTTTGCACGAACAACAAATTATTTACCACAGGTTTTGTGAACTTAAATTGTATAACATAGAAACTCCAAAACAACATACAGAACGCACAATTAATATTGAAGGTTTCCCAGTTCCGGCAGAATTTCAACTAACTAGTTTAACTTTTGAAGCGACAAATAAGTCATTTAAACACAGTAATTGGGTAACGTACAGAAAATAGCGTCGACATTATGTTTGAAACATGTGTTTTATCAACCAGAAATACATTTTAATTAATTTTTCTGACACTATTCTGTATTTTAGGTGAAGAAAAGATAAGCATGAGTTACGTGTACCCAGCGGATTGATATTAGTTATGTTGTCATGGATTTCATTTTGGCTCGATGCTGGAACAACGGCTCCTCGCGTTGCTCTCGATTTAACTTCGCTGCTCACGCTTGTTACTCAACTGAATTATGCACAAAAAAATTTACCAGCTATTGGACTCGTAAAAGCGATCGATTTTTGGATGTTTGTGTGCATTTTTATGGTGTTTGCATCTGTAATGGCCATTTACTTAAAATTAGCGCACCCCTTAAGCCCCTACAGAAAAAAGAATAATACAGGGACTATTCATGAACTGGAAGAGGTAGGGTTGCCAACTACAAAAGTTTAACTTTTGAAGCGACAAATAAGACATTAGAGACTTTGCGGAAAAAATTGCTTATGCATAACTTATCACTTATAACTTATAACTTATAATTGTAAGTGATAAGTTATAACACCGACATATAAATACTTCACTTTGCGATTTAACTTTTTCTACATATAAAACTTTGTGGAACAAACGGCGGCATTTGTCACGTTATCGCCTCGTATTTCGCATAATAATCATCAATACTGAACAAGAGTGTTGCAGTCCGATTGATCAATCCGACGCGAATTTCGGACCAGTTTTAGATAAATTTTCGGTTTGTATTAGGACTATAAATTCTGATCCGAAAAAATTTAGGATCGGATTTTCGATCCGAAATTTTTTCGGATCAGATTTTATGCTCATAAGCTTATGTGCAACTTATGCCTAGACATATAAGTTTTATTTATGTGTCAAACTTATAACTTAAGGAGTCAGATTTGAACTTATGAATTTATAGTTTATAATTTATAAATC
>JAQFZP010001097.1:0-22548 GCA_034695745.1 Geophilus truncorum | reverse complement strand
GAAAAGATGAGCGCATTGTTTTAAGTTTAGTGTCAATCTACACTAAATTAACTATTGTTTTACTCTTGTAAGTATTGAGTTTCATGAGACCCCCCCTTTAATATTATTTGAACAGAACATTTTTTTTCAATTCAAGGTATTAAACATTGTTTGAAAGTCACAGTAACTAACAGACAGTCAAATTTCAAAAAGTTAAATTACACAAATTACCAAATTACAGTCAATTTTAGGTAACAAACAATAAATACAACTCAAATCCCCAGACCCGGAGAAATAAGGGCAAAACCCGGAGCCCGGAGATTGTACCCTAAAACCCGGAGACTCCGGGTCAAACCCGGAGAGGTGGCAACCCTAAGCCTAAGTTCAGCCTGGTCTTTAATGAATCCCCACAAGAAATGGGTTTGAGAGAAATTGGTCTGAAATGGGGGAAAGTGGTCGATTTTAATTGGTCGTAAAATGATGGATTTTGAATTAAAAAGTTTCAATAATTTCACTTCCCGCCGGTAGTCGTCGCTGTACTCAAAAACAGTCATTTTGATCTACAAAATGGCAGAAACCCTTTTAAAATCAATTTAATCCTCACAAAACTTTTTCTCTTTCACTTAACAAATCAATTTCATGTAATTAAACACAATTATAAACTTTTGGTGTTATTTAAACAGTTTTAAAATTAAAACTGCGTTCTAAAGGTTTTAAGCACCAAATCGCCTGAGCGCATTTTTCAAAACCACACCTTTTGAAGAAACTCAATTTTTCATCATTTCTCGGTCCTTCGGCTGAGATGGCTGCTAGACGACAAAAAGAATCATTCGATTTCGCTGTCGCTGTCGCTATCGCTATCGCCGTCGCCTGGCGAGAGCGACAGGGGCAGCGGGAGCGACCGCGATCGCGAATGCTTCCTGTTGTCGCTAGAAAAGAAAACCTGTATTTACATTTATGTAATGTAAGTGCAATTTATGTGTGGTCAACAAACGGTCTAAATTTTGAAGATCGATCGTGCATGTATATTCATGTAAAATTAACATAAACTTTGAACATTAGGAATTAGTCGAGTTCCGTTTTTTCGTAATATGCGGTTCTACCTTTCTTGTGAAATTCGAATAATTTACAATTCCGGTAACAAAAATGAAGTCTAATTTATTATATTTTTTGACTGTTTAATGTAGAATTAGATACTTGTTGCCTAGTGCATTATTTTTACTATCTTTCTATTGCATTTATCGTACCGGTACCGTATGTGTTTAATCTGCTCTAATGACTAGAAAATGGCTTCAACTTTAGACACTTATGCCTAGTTTACACCAGAACTTCGAAGTTCGTGAACTTTGAACTTCCCATCTTCAAAGTTGGTTGTTGTGTAAATGCGCGAACTTCGAAGTTGGGATTAGGAACTTCAAAGTTCGTGATTTGAAGATGAACTACGAAGTTCGTAGTTCATCTTCAAATCACGAACTTTCGTTTTTTCATTTAATTCGATGTTGGTCGTTAATGTAAAAGCGACCAACTTCGAACTTTTAAACTTCGAATTTTCAAATTTTAAACTTCGAAGTTTAGGTGTCGTGTAAACTAGGCATTAAAAAACTTAATTTTTAGCTATTTACATATACAGTGTATCTAAAGATATACTGATGTGAATTTGGTGAATCCCCAAAAGTAAAAGTCACATGGTTTTAAATCTGGACTTTGTGGTGACCAACGAACAAGGCTCAATTTGCTCAATTCAAGAGCGCAAAATTCTTTCTTAACAGCATTTACAGCCATTTAGGCATGCTAGTAATGTGACGGCTGACGTCATTCTTGCATATGTCGAAAAATCTTTTTGAGTTTCTCTACAAACCCATGTAAAGTCAAAGACTAAATGCCAATATCTACAATAGTTTTGATGGAATACAATGTTGAAACTGTCAATTTCTTTGTATATTTATTGAAATCTCACAAAAAACATAAAAAAATTTACTGTTTGAAATAATGATCGAGAACGGGGAATGTATACGGTATGTATAGGGTTTGGTACTACCGTTTCAGGCATCCACTGAGGTCTTAAATGTAAACAGTTTTTAAATTAAAGTGTTGTTTTCTTATTAATTTAAGTCAGAAAGGTCACTTTAAATCAATTTAAACTGATTTAATCATTTAAAAATATATTTAAATAACAGCTAATGCCCATTAAATTCTTTGGCTTTTCAAATTTGGCGCTGAAATTTCGAGTTTTTACAGCGCCACCTACAATTTACACAACCACAATGTTTTCAAAACTACTGTAACTATATGTTTGAAGTCCTGCAAAGCTATGCTTTGGGGAGATGAAAGATCATTGATAATGGTGGACACTGACCAAATGTGAAGAGGTTCTACTGTTTAGTTTTGAAGAAAATGCGATTTTAGATAGATTTGAACCAGTGTGTTGGCCTGGTATTGCAGTACATCTGAATTTTATCACGGTACCGGTATCGAGCAGTTTTTAAATTTGGTTAAATCCAATGTCCAGCTAAGTTCAGCCTGGTCTTTGATGAATCCCCACAAGAAATGGGTTTGAAAGAAATTAGTCTGAAATGGGGGAAAGTGGTAGATTTTAATTGGTCGTGAAATGTAAATTTTGAATTAAAAAGTTTTAATAATTACACTTCCCGCCGGTAGTCGTCGCTGTACTCAAAAACAGTCATTTTAACCCACAAAATAACAGAAACCTTTTTAAAATCACTTTAATCCTAACAAAACCCTTTCTCTTTCACGTAACAAATCAATTTCATATAATTAAACACAATTATAAACTTTCAGTCTTATTTTAAACAGTTTTCAAATTAAAACTGCGTTCTAAAGGCTTTACGCACAGAACAGCAAAATCGCATTTTGTAGCACCACACCTTTTAAAGAAACTCAATTTTTCATCACTTCTTGGTCCTTCGACTGAGATGACTGCTGATAGACGACATGAAGAGGTCGCATTAGCGTTGGGATTAGCGTTCTCATTAGCATTTGTAGGCGTTGTGCCACCTGGCGTGGCCAACTGCAACTGCGACCTATTCTTGTTGCCTAGTCAGCAGCAATCTTAAAAAGAAAAAAAAAAGAGAAACATGTGTTATATGTATATGTTTCATATTTAGCGTTTAGCAAAATAATGTTCAACAGTTGACAAGAGTTTTTCTGATTTTTCAAGTTTTTAAGTATATGTTTTGCTTTTATTCTTCACTTGTTCAATGTTATTTAAATGCAGAAAAATTTTGGCCTGTAAAAACATTCAATTTTTGAATGTCAAATTGGATTTTTTTTTTTCTATTTTAACGATTGATAGTGATAGGTTTTGAAAACATGGTGGTTGTGTAAATCGTAGGTGGCGCTGTAGAAAACTCAAAATTTTTATTTTTATAGCAACAGATAAAGAATATGCTAACAAATATATTAGAATTAAGAAAAAACAAAAAACCTGTACGGTTCGGTAAAAAAATAATTTCATATGAATTGCATGTCGACATTTCAGCGCCAAATTTGAAAAGCCAAAGAATGTAATGGGCATTAATTGTTATTTAAATACATTTTTAAATGATTAAATCAGTTTAAATTCATTTAAAGTGACCTTTCTGACTTAAATTAATACAATTTCAATTTACTTCAATTACTTAATCCCTCAAGAAAACAACACTGTTTACATTTAATTCGACTCATTTCTTACACTTTTTGACGTAATATTTGTAATGTCACGAAAACGTGACAAACGCGACTATAAATAGGAACTATTAACATGCATTTATCACACTGCCTTCAATCTTTAAGATCCCTCCACAATTTTAACAACATTTCGCATCTCTGAAACTAAACTTACACATATTTGCAAAAGTAAAATTTGAATTATCAACATCGCAACTTAAAAATTCAACTTAAAAAAAATTGTGTTTTATTACGGTACTTTAGAACAGTCTTGACTTCTTGGAAACTTGGTCTTTTCGGCGATTCGTAGCTTTAACATTGTGACATGAGACTATATAATCTCGGAGGACAGTTGTTTGGAAGTTGCAATCGTTCGCCATTTTCGATTCTGCCAATCACGTCGTTGTTTTTCACTCCTTGGAACGGTTTTACACCCAACATTAAGATTTCCCACATACAAACCTAACCTAAAATACACAAAATAAAAGCCTTTTTTAGTAAAATTGTCAACAAAATTAGTAATTTATTTAATTGTTACGTGTAATTATGATCAAATTTCACAGAAAAATAAAATAAAAAAATCATCATTTTCCACCAAAACTCGTTTTCTATCTAATTTTAATTAAAGTTCGCCATAATTTAGTTATTACTAACAAAAAAATTGGTGATTTTTATTTTCACCGAATTTCACGAAAAATTGCGAAAATTCGATTTCTCATAATTATGTTTATGAAAACTCCAAAAACAGTAAAAAGTTTGTGAAAAATATCGATTTTTCATTTCTTTTCCTTTTAATTCTAATTTTTATCTTATTTATCCAGCCGATCCCAGATGTACTGCGGGGCCAGGAGCTTGGCCAGACCGGAACCGAAACTGTCTAAAATTTATTATATTTTTTGATGGTTTAATGTAGAATTATTTTCGTTTATTATTATTATTAACAATATACATATTTCTTTCTTTTCTTTTTAGGCGGCCGGCAGTCAAACTGAAGAAGAAGTCGTTGCCGTCAGCGTTGCCTGAAATGGCAGGCTGAAGGCAATGACTTCCTTTTCAGATCGACTGCTGGCAGTTATCTCAGCCGAAAGGCCGAGAAGGGATAAGAAATTTAATTTCTTCAAAAGGTGCGGTTTAGCAAACTGCGCTTCAGCGATTCGGTGCGTAAAGCCTTTAGAACGCAGTTTTAATTTTAAAACTGTTTAAAATAACACCGAAAATTTATAATTGTGTTTAATTACATAAAATTGATTTTTTAAGTAAAAGAGAAGAAGTTTTGTGAGAATTAAAGTGATTTTAAAAGAATTTCTGTTATTTTGCGAGTCAAAATGATTGTTTTTGAGGACAGCGGCGACTACCAGCGGAAAGTAGAATTATTAAAACATTTTTTAACAAATTTCTAAAATTTTTGTAATTATTACTTTTTAATTAAAAAAATCCATCATTTTACGACCAATTAAAATCTACCACTTTCCCCCATTTCAGACCAATTTCTTGTGGGGATTCATCAAAGAAAACATTTTTGTTCTCCCACTTCCAACTAATTTACATAATCTGGCGACAAAGACTCACTAATACAATTGCTGAAGTTCTGAAGATATACTGATGTGAATTTGGGATAAATTCACATCAGTATTCAGTAACTTCTGACCATATGTAATGTATCTGAAAAAACAATACGATATGTATAGGATTTGGTACTACCGTTTCAGGCATCCACTGAGGTCTTCAAACTGCTGTAAAACTGCTGTAAAATATAAATTTTATACAACAATGACACACACATACAGTATGACTTTACCGTTCGACATTCGATGACCACTCCAGTGCTGAATTTAATCGAAAAACTAATAAAATGTTGAAATTTATTCAAACTCCTTGCACCACCATTTTTTAATTACATCAATGTACATTGAATATTCAACAGTGAATAATAAATAAATAAATTAATTAATTAATTAAAATAAATTTTAAAAAATTAACAGGAAAATTAAAAGAAAAAAAAAACAACTTTCTACTTTTCTTTTTTTCATCTTACTTGGTATCTTATAATATTATACAATGAAGTTTTGCTTTATGGTATTGTTGGATCAAAGAAGAAGTGATATGTTAATTGAAATGGGTATAGGAAAAACAAAGCTTTGAGCAAACAAGGGAGGAATTTGAAATCTCCCAGTTCTTAGACCACTATAATAATAAATTAAATTATTATAATAATAATTATAAGTAGAAAAGTCAGTCAAGCAGAAGTGGGCAACAAATAAAAGAGTCAAAACTGATTTCTTTTTTCATTTTTTTTGAAATTTTTCATAATTTTTTTTTTTACAAATGGCAACATGTTTTTGTTCATATTCCACACATTGTTGTTTGTCTAGTTTCACAAGATATTTTGGCATTTGGTTTGAATATAAATATACAATAATAACAATGAATATTAGTACTTTGATCTAATATAATATTTTTGGGTTTTGTTTTTGTGTTTTTGCTGGTTTTGTTTACTCATCTATTGCCTACATACCATTCTTTTGTTGTTGTTTGTTTATTTGCACTGTCTTGCAATGTAAAAGTGGATTGCACAACAGGCAAAAGACAAGATGGATGAATTGATAGGACTTTTGGATTTTTTGCTTGTAATAAAAAATAAATTCAAGAATTTCATTAGAATGAGATAAGGTATGAAATGGAAAGAATAAAACTTGTTGTCAGTAGTGAATAGCCATCAAGAAAAGTGGAGTTTTTGTTGATTAAAATAAAGTGATTGTTTTTTTTACTAATTAATTAATTCATTAACATGGATGTGATATAAAACTCAGAAATTAAGATTAGTTTTGTTGGTTTTCTTAATCTGAAACAGCATTAATTCCTCTAGAACTATATTTCGTCTTTCTAAAAACCCCCACTAGAGGGCGTTCAATGTTTGTTTTATTATTCGAGATAGCTGCTCCCAGACTGGGCAGCTACTGTAAGTCATCTAGAATTAAATTTGTGCAATTTTATTTTGGAAACACTGGACCACTCATTTCCATCACCTGAACTGAACAAGTACTGCCCTCTAGTGGCAAGAGCTAAAAATAGTCCAACAATGCACAATGACATTTTAGCTTAAAAGAGAAATTTTGTGCAATTTTTTCACATTGTCAGCCAACCACATAAATTTCAAAGAGTGGTCAAGACTCGATAAAATAGAAACCATCTCAAATTCAAATCATTTTAAGTGGGGTTCACACATGTGAGAAAAAAATTCAATTCAATTGAAATACATTTTAACTTATCTAAGAATTTTTGGATAAGAAGAACATACCAACCAATGAGAGCACAGGCTTAAGAATCATGAGTCATACATCTTAACCTTACATTGGCTGGTCAAACATGATTTTTCTTAGAAGTGTGAACACCCATCAAACAAATTCTTTTTGTCTTTTGAAAACAAGAAAACTCAACTTGCCAAAACATCAATACCACTTTTCTTTTAGTCAACAATCATTCCATTTACCTGACTTTGTTCAACAAATCAGATGTTTGACTTTATGTTCAAAATGACAACTTGTGACAGAAAAATGAAATAATATAAATGGCTATTTCATCTACCAAAGAGAAAGATGAGACAAGAAATATTCTTAGCTGCATGCAGTTGTGAGGAGCTTGAAACAATAAATCATAAACAAAACAAATAATCCTACCAATTGACAAATGGTAAATTTTGTGCTTTTCCTCATCCACAACTGCCATAACCATCTACACTTGAATAACAACTAATTCTAGGACATGAAAGGGGTTACACAAAATCTTCACTGATGATTATGACTTGTTTCTTTCTTGTGGTGGGGAAGGGAAGTGTGGCATTGGTGGTGATCTCACTTTTCACAATTTGTTGTGTTTTTTTTAGTCATGAAAGAGAGTTAGAGAGTTTTAGAGAGAGATAGCAAGAGAGAGTTAAGAGAATTTGAGAGAAAAGTGAAATACAAGTAAAAGAATTATCAAAAAGCAATAAAAAAAAGAAGATAAAAAACAAATGAAATTAATGAGAATGAGCTGTGGTAATCATAAAACCCCCAACTTGTAATAAACAATGCAAGAGTTTGGAAACTGGTGACAACAAATAATGTTCTTTTTTTCCTTTTTTTTTTTGGTGATTTTTTTGATTTTAGTTTTTTTTTTTCCTTTCAAATGTAAAAAATAAGAAATGGATGAAAAAAAAGTTTATTTACAGTACACTCCCTTGCTTTGATTGTTGCAAAAGTTAGTTATTATTAATTAAGTTCTCCTGAGATGACATTTCTCATCCTTTCACTTCCATCTTCTCTCAAGGTGGGGTTCCTTTTCTTTCCTTAGTTCATTTACGCCCCCTAGAAGCAGTTTGACTGACACTTGGCAACGAATCGACATCGAAAACTGCACCAGAACACGCAATTATCTTCTACTAACGTAAAAATCACTCAGCCAATTTTCACCATGCAAAAAGCGCAAAGTAAAAACTGAAATATTAATTAATTAATGCCTTAAAAAGCAGGATTAATCACTCCACCATCTCTTCTTGACCACTTATGTCTGGCACTGTGATAGCTTCCAGGCCAGCACCTCCCGTTTCCTGTTTACATTTCACACACAACTGGAATTCTTGGGATCGAGGCTGAGTCGTTGGTCCCACGGTCTCAGAATAACAGCACAAAACAATATTCCTTCACTAAGACATACATCATTTTACATCGTTATGGTAAGTTAATACGTCAAGGCTGAATTGATAGCATTACGCATTCGTTTGATTGACTTCTTTCAGGCGAAGAAGCAAAAACAAGATTGACAAAGGACTTTCATCAGTTAAACACTTGATGAATCCATTAGAAAAGGCAAATTATACAAAGAGTGACAAAATAATCCACGAAAAAGTCAACTTTGCGAGACAGAAAGACAAAACATACCATTCCTCGTTGCTTTTACTTTAATTTGCCTTTTCGAAGATAACTGCTAGCGACTTTAAGCGTGATCTCCTAGTCTTCGGCCGATCGAAATTATATTACGAATATTGCATATTGAACTTACACAATTTCTTTCGCCGTCGACTTTGCTTCTATTCATTTGTGAAGTCATCGAGACCTTAGGTTGAAGGATCGGGGCCTGAATTCCTTTCTTCCATGAGTGGTTTTTTGTTCGGTTTTTCAGTAACTTAACACAATCAACAAGTGATATTTATTTATAGAAATGCTGCTTCTTTTGTCCTTGGACTTCTTTCCGGAACACTGTCTTTGTCGACCGGCTCGAAGAACAACCTGTCCATTTCCCTCCGTTTCCTCTCGAAACCCATTGCATCTTGGTCTTTGGTCTTGTTCTCTGCCTGGTTTTCGTCTCTCGCGTGCTTCTCCAGATCCTCGCTGCCGATGCCAACGAACTTGATGGGCAACGCTTGAGGTCTTGTGCCGGTCTTTGGACCGATCGCCTTTCGCGGTTGTCCACGGATGCCGGGCATGGGCGAGCCTGGGACCACATCCATCATGGGCAGAGGTAACAGAGGCAAATCACTTACCACTCCTGTGGACACAGGAACACCACCTATTCCTCCTGCAAGACCCCCACTGTGAGATATTTCTTGCACTCTAGGGTGAGGTCTAGGTGAATCGCTAGAAATGAGTTTTTCAGTTTCTTCTTTAGTGTATGGGCCTCCTATGTCGGAGCGCTTTAGAATTGACTTTTTCTTGGCTGCAGACATGTCTGGGCTGCCCATTACCCCTGAATCTCCTGACAAGGATGATCGGCTGCCACCGGATTTGCCTAGGCAATGACACAAGAAAAGATGAGTTTAGTAAACAATGATAGTTATAATCTCTTACAACAGTATGAATGAGAGACGCTTTAAGTCTGTTAAACCTTTTGGTCAATAATTTGCAAGTTAATCTTTATGGCATCTAAGGAAATTTAATGATGCAAGGTCTTTGACATTTAATTCAGTGGAGGATTATGCTGGGATTATGTTTGATGGTTCTTTCTCAACACTTAATTTGTTTCAAGGAAAGTGGATAATTCCTGCTTTAAAAAGTACATTTACATTTACATCCAAACTATTTACTTGACAGTAACATTATAAACAGGCATCTTAAAGAATTCATGATTATTCCAATTCACAGCTAGTTTTAGCTATTTTCTAGTTATTTAAAGATCAAGTAATAAAGATCAAGTAATGTTAAACATTAATTAATGTTTATGATAAGTTTAATCATTTTTCACAATAAACCACTTTGATTCACTCATTGTCTAAAACAACTTTGACTATTTCGATCAGGAATGTAGTAGTACTTTGAAGTGACATTGAATTAACATCTTTTCTCATGCAGTAAATGATAAACAACTTTGTCTATGCCGAAATTCATAACATACTCTAGGCTATAAGCTTTAACCAAATGTTGATTGAAATAATATTATGATTACATTAATTAATCACTTAATTCATGAAACCTCTTATTGTTTTAATTCATAAACACACTGTGGGCATTGTAGTTAACTTCGCTTAGACCAGTAGTTCTCAAACGTTTCAGCACTGCAACTAACATTTTAGATCATCAAAATTTCATGACCACTTAATGATAATTTAATTATTTTATAACTGCCATTTTAAAAAATTAATCATATATTACCATAAGTTTAAAATGTCAATAAATTATTTATGCATTGAATATAGAAAAAATAGAAAATAGAAAAAATAAAAAATAGAAAAATAAAAAAAATTATTACTTACGGTACGGTACTCGAAATGAGGCATATGTACACAGCCATAAATAAAAAAATCTGCACTTTACTTGGAGACCTCCAAGTCTGAAATGTGTAACTCCAAAATAAGCCACCAGTGGCTAATCAGTTTCCCTGCTTGTCACGATTAGGATATGTAAACCAAACCAAACAAAACCAAAAACAAGTGCAAATCTTTTGTCCATGGCTGTACTATACTATGGCTGCCATACTATATAGCAACACTTCAAAAAATATTCGCAACCCACAACATTGTGAACCACTGGCTTAGAACTGTATTTATCCTCCTTAAATACAATGCAATACCATTGAATTTACTCTACTATCACAACTATAGTAGATCCTTCTTCCTTTGCAGGAAATGAAACCTATTTTTCTCTATGATGGCTTACACAACCAAACATAAAATCCCTCCTGCTCTTTCTTGGTTAAAGCTCACCAAATGCATTCTTCGGACATAACATTTTTCATGATGTTCTGTAATTTATCATTCAATTTGACAAATTACACTTGAATAGTAAGAATCACTTTTCAAGTAAACTTCCTCTTGGGAGTGATAATGTCAGAAGTAAAAATAAAGAGCTATTGAAGAGAGACTCAGTTTGCTGGTCTCCTCTTGTCTGATAATTCTTTTGCTAGAATAAAGGTTAGCCTAGAGCCAAAATCCATGATAATTACACAAGCAGCAGTGAGTGCCAATGACTACTTGCAATTACAAGACTGGAGGTTCAATTTTTTTCCTCACTCATTTACTTCTATCAAACTAACTTCTAAGTAATTGTATCAAGGATAAGGGTAAAGGATAATGAAATGCAACATTGTCCCCATAAGGCTTAAAAATCAATGTAAGTCCAAAAGTCTTTATATTGTCTAATTTTTTTAAATGGTTGAAAGTACATAAAATTCTACAAAGCCATGCCACCTAGTGACAAAAAAATACTAGGTGCGTTCAATTTCGTTCAGGTGAATAAGATAAATGTAACTTAGCTTAAGTTAAGGCAAATAAGTGTAAGAAAAATTAATTAAGATTGAACACTTTTCAAAACTAAGTGACTATTTCTCCAAAATAATGGCTGCCACAAAATGCAGGTGACCTAAATTAAGTTAAGTCACATGCTTAAAGTAAATGCAGGACCCCAAGGTGTCCCTTATGATTAAAGCACTTTAAGTCACTTAATGCAGATAAGTGACTTTGACTTAACGAAATTAAATGCACCTACCCACAATCCATTTCAACAAATCCACATTTAAAAGCTACAACTGAAACAAATCGACCTAATTCCTCCTTTTTATATTTATTTTACGACCACTACAAGTGAAAATTACTTAAACCTAAAACTTTTAATGCTTTTTAAACTGAGCAATGGGTTTAGTGAACTGTAATAATCAAATTACGAAATCCACTAAACATCTGTTAGTATAAATCTTCTTTTCAATTACTCCCCCCCCCCCACCCCCACCAGTCTGGAGAGTCCATTTTTATTTTATCTCCACACTTACCAAGTAAACATGTCTAATTACCTCATAAATCATTGCAAATGATTTTCCCCTTCACAGAATAACTGATCAACACTCAAAGCAGATTTAATTAATCAGAGCTCTGCAATATTTACCTGCAGGTGCAAAAGTTGAGCGATGACTCGGTCTGCCTTTAGTCAACCGACCAGAAACATTGGTCATGTTGAGTGATTCCCCAGATGATTGGTTATTCTGGGCCTCCTCGTCTGCGTGGTCGCGAAACCATGGCCGAGGTTTACTCCCCTGGACAGAAGAACATCGATTGATTATTTACTTGAAGAAAATGTAGATTTCCACAAAATGGCTAACAGAAGGATTGATACTAGGGTATGGACTGGTCAAATTCAAGTGGTCAAGCAAGAGATACAAGTATTATTGTGAAGTTGGTGTGATTAATCTATAACAAATAAGAATTAAATTAATTTATGCAGTTTGCCAATTACCATACATTTTACACCTGCTTGACCACTTGCATTTAATAATACCTTATCAATGAATGAAAACTATATCACATGGGAATCAAATCTATTTTTACTAAAAATAAAATTCTCCTGCATCTTCTGGTTACTTGCAAATGATGTGTAATTATGTGGAAACATGCAACCCAAAGATGACTCTTCTCTTCACTTTTCCTGTGTGTCAATTGTTGTGCTAATGTGGTCATGACACCGTCAGTTTGCCACAGTGACAAAAATGTAGAGTGCAAACAAAGCCACTTGACAAAATGAATTCTCTAGCATAGCATCAAATCAAACCGACTCATGCTTACACATCAAGAAAACAAATAAAAATAAGACGACAACAACAAGTGCCATGACTGTTGATTTTTCTCATTTTTTGTAATGGAGGGGTCAGTGTGACTCAATATGGTCACCATAGAAAATTTTCATATTTTGAATTTTACTGAGTTAATTAAGAATTTCATGATGCTATTAACTTTATAAGTGGTGCTGAGTTGCTGAGGAATATTCATGAAACATGTATGAATGAAATCAATAATTTTGTTCTTGTCTCAAGTTTGAAGTGGATTTGAAAGTAAAAATCTCCACAAATTAAGATTTTTTTCATGAAAATTGTGAAGATATTAATTTCTTAATATTGCCATGTTGACAAAATTTGGTGTTATTTATTTAAAATAAAAATATAAAACCAATTTTTCTATAACTTCCAAGCTCTAGATTGATTCTTTTCAATACTTTTTCAGTGGAAAAATTGATAGTTGATACAGAAATGTAACGAATACAGAATAAATCCCAAGTAGCTCAAAGTCTCAGATCTGTTCATGCTGGACTGATACATTCAGCAACAAGTCATTCAAGTCAGATTTCAAAAAAAAAAGAATAAAATGTTGCAATTTCATTAATTCAACCAGTTACAAAATTTGTCCACCAGATGGCAAACCCTACAGTTAAACTTAATTAAATCCAAAATCTCAACACAATATCTTTTTGATCAGCGGTGTCAAGTGTTAAGCAGTGAAAACACAAGAGACAAGTACAACTGAATCCCAATGTCAACTCTGACCACCCATCAATTCTAATTCCCCAAAGCCCCATTGGAGGAATCTTGGCACTTGTGTTGAATAGAAATCTTACCGCAAGGGGGAGAAATGGTCTGGCCTCGACCAGTCGCCTCCATCTAGCGGTAAGAGCATGCAACCAGTCTACGGAGGCTCCATCAGGACAGGAATATTTTTTCTAATTTGTGTGACAAAGAGAAGAAACAGTGGTGATGTTTTCTTGAGAATAAGACAATTAGAGATAATAAAAGAAATAAATAATTTTTTTTTAATTTGTGCTTTTTATTTTTTTTGAAACAATTCCAAGTGTTGAGTTTTGCTTGTGCAAAATTTCAACTGATTCTCTTGGGTATTTGCCAATGATGACGGATGATTCTCACTTGCCATGTGCACTCTACTCTGTGAGGTGCCAAAACAATTCTTGATGTACAATACTGTGGTTAACAATTGTCAAGTTTCTTCACTTCTTGTTTGTCAACTTGGATCTTGGCTCTTGTTTTGTGTAACTGGAAAGATACGGGAGCCTAGAGGATCACAAGAGATTTACATGTAGGTTTTTAAGTGGTTTAAGTGGTACAGTGCACATTTTGCAAGTGAGAGTCATTCATGAAAGTGTGTGTAAAAGTGTTTTTTTTTAAACAAGCCATAGCATGAAGGTGATCTGTAAATAAAATGGGTGAGAATTGCACTTCTGGTTTGGTTAAATTGATGAAAGTTTTACTGGTTCTTGGTTTGTATCTAGTGCCAGGACTCTACTAAGCGAAAGTTCTGGAACATTCGCTTAGTCAAGCCCTGGCATTAAAGTAAAGATTTGTGAAATTTTAGACCGTGGATAAAGCCAGAAGTGGTATTTTAGCATGCTCCAAATGGTAATTAAAAATGTGAAAATATCATTTTTTGCACTTCCGGTTTAGTTAGAAGCCTAAATTTTTACAGACACTTCTTACACCACCTAAGCTACCAACCCTTAAAATCCCTAGACTTTAATCATGCCAAAAGTGTCATTTAAAATCGCTCTAAATTGCAAAACACATCATTTAACCCACAAATCATGCAATTTGGAGCAATTTAAAAAACCACTTTAGGTCTAGACAAACCCACAAAATCTACAGAACACCAACCACAATTCCAGAACTACAAACCCCTAAAACCCCAACCCCCAAACCAAACCGGATGTGCCTTAAAAACCTGTTCGAAATGGCAACCCATTGCAATGACATTCCTCAAAACTCTCAATCATGCAATTTGAAGCAATTAAAAACCACTTCCGGTTTAGACAAACCTCTCCAACACCAACCCAAACTCCGAAACTACAAACCCCTAAAACCCCAATCCCCAAATCAAACCGGAAGTGCCTTAAAAACCCGCTCGAAATGGCAATCCATTGCAACGACACCCAATAAATACATCAAAACACCACAAAAAATAAATGATAAAACGACCACCAAGTGGCACTAACCTGCGAAAATCGAGACTTGCGCTGTTTGATCGATGGCGAATGAGTGAGCGACCCTCTGGAGTCGGTGAAACCCGTGTCGCTGTCATCATACAGATTCATGTCTCGCGCTCCTGCCATCAGAGAGAGTGGGTGGTTGGGATGGAGCACATGCTCCGGGGTACAAGAGATTTTTGGTGAGTCCAGAGGATTGACGTAAAGGTTGCTTCCGCTCTCCATCGCTCCGGGTGCGAGTGTCGACAAGTCCACTTGTGATGAGTACGAGTGCGTGTTGCAGCTGGCGTACGTGTTGGAGCTGTCTAGGCTGCCGCCGTCACCCCTTCCTCCCTCCGTGCTCTGGAGCAGGGGGAGGTCAAGAGAAGCCCGCGGATCCCCCTGCAGCAGCAGCGCGTCACCGCTGTCCGTCATGGTGTCATGGTGCAAAGTGAAGCCGTTGCTCAGATCTCCCTGAATCAACCGGGCAATTACAGGGTTATCAATAAATACACTTTTGGGGATTTAAAAATACAAAAACAAAAGTGACACAAGCGCTGTGATGTGAGACAACGATCCGTGTGGCCAATACCACTTTCTCGATAACAGTGTCGGATATGATACAGTTTTGTATGTAATGTCATGTGACAGGTCGCGTGTGGTCAAAGTAGATGCTGGTGATCTTAAAGATCACAACACTGGTTTTTGTTTAAAGAGAATGTATGCAAATGCAAGAAATGTATCTATGGAAACGTAATAAAATCGCCCAAAAACTCCACTTCTTAACTACTGAGTCATCACTAATTCCATGACAAATCAAATAATATTTTAGAATTTAGAGCTAAAGCAATGGAATTGTTCAGCCTTTACATACATTCCCTTTAAAATTTTGACATCTTCGACCGGTCGAAAGTTAGATATGACAGATGTGTCAGTGACATGTCCCTTGTAGCAAGTGGTGTAGCAAGAAATTGCAAGTGTCAAAAATTGCTGGTGCCAAATATTGTAAAATACTTCAACTGGCATTACAAGTTTCTTATACAATGCATTTCAACAGTTTGATCCTAAGTTTGTCTTATTAAAAAAAATATTCATTTCTAGAATATTATGATAATGGATGTGGATTATCTTGAAAGATATGTAATAAAAGAATAACGAAATTGAGAAATGTTGAATCAATCTTAGATATAATTAGTGTAGAATCTATGGTGGCTGATTATAATTATTTCTTCAACTCAAAGTTAGAATATGAAATATTAAAATTGTTCATTAGATTCAAAGTTTCACAGTAATGAATAATTTAAAGTTCATTAAATTGCCACTAGATGGCTGCAGATAAGGTAAGTTTCCTTGGATTTAAAAAACTTTTAAAGTATAAATAGATAATAGCTTAGTTAATATTAATATAAAACTTTGCTTATAAACAAGAATAATTTTAATGTTAAATTTATTTACTCTTTAGGCTTAAAATGACCAAACTTCAAATCAATCTATGAATTTTTAAAGATTCAAAAATAATTTTCAGCTTTTTACAAAAGTAACTATAACAATGGCAACAATGAAAAATGTAATGTTAACTTTGTGTGGTCAACCTAATAAAGTAATGACCCATGCCTCAGTGGACCCTTAAGCTAGCTTCACTAATTCCAATTTGTGTTAGATGACCAGATTGTGTTTTTTTCTACAGTAATTCTAGTTTATCATTTTTTCTTAACAACAGATGGCGTTGATTAACTGGAATTAAGGGCGTGGCTAAATATTAGTCCCACCCCCAATATGTCGTCATGCCTTCTCAAGCCTGTTCAAATTTTGTTTGTAAACATAAAATTATGATATAAAAACAAAATATTTCAAGCAAAAACTTTTTATAGTTTTTTAAATTTTTATGAAGATTTCACTTTAACCAAAATTTGAAAAAAATATTTTTGTGACACTATCACTTTAAATTATATTTTTGTCACTTTATAATGTAACCAAGTGTTTCATAAAACTACACCATATTAGTTTACTCGCTTCTCAAATCAGCCACCAGATGACTCAACAACTTCTCCTGATCCAACAAGAGTGCTAATATGACTAATTACATTTATATTAGCCTTCAATTACTTAAAACGTGACTTTGTGTTCCCCATCTAATGAAATGGTTCATTTAGAAGCAGTTAATTGATCCAGAACATGTCATGACACAGGTAATGCATTTCCATGGGGAAAACATGAATTGTGCGACTCTCTTTTCCGAGTTCGAGAAAGTGGTAGTGGAGTTTTATCTGTGCATAAACATGACAATTCTGACTTTTCTGATTGTCGTGATCTCCGCAAGGAAGCACGTTCCAACATCGAGTGAGTGACGGGATTCCTGGGATCATACTAAAAGGTGATACAGGAAAAAATAAACAAACTAATAACAAGAATTCATAAATTGAAAATTTAAGAAAATTCAAAGAAAGAAATAAAAATAAAAAAGAAAGAAAAAAAAATTATTTTGCCTCATAAGGATTTAGAAATGTGTTTTAGTAGTAGGAGAGTGTGATTTGTGATTTTTTTTTTTTGCTAAGGTTTTGTGTGTTTGTGCATGTTTGGGGCATGAGCGAAGACAATACAGTTCAGTCCGCGTATAAGAACGAGGTTTGGATGACCGGATGTGGCTCTTATAACAAGACTGCTCTTGTAGAAAGACCTTTTAAAAATAATTAAAAATGCCAGAAAGAATAAAAAACAGCTTAAAAATTTTTAAATATGATAAACCATAAAGTGGCTCGAAATCATCAAATACTAAACTCAATTGCAAGTTCATTTGGACATTATTGTGAGTGGGTCACCAATTTCTTCGTTAAGACTTTTTAGTTTTTTTATTATTATAATTATTTTTTAGTTGTCGTCTTAGTTTCTCTTTCTTAGAGTTCAACTTGCTCTTATACTTATCAATGCTAAAAATCAGAAAAATTCCAAAAAATAGCTCTTAAAAGCAAACTGCTCTTATAACAAAACTGCTTTTATATCCAGTGGATTTATAAGTGCACTTGATTTAAGCCACCATGTTTTTTTTATAAATGGTGAAAATGAGTTTTTAAAAATGATCTAATGTGGTGTTTGATTTTTTGTTGCTGGTTGGTTTTAATGAGACCATAGCACCATCTGCTGAGTAAATAATTTTGACCAATGAGTTATTTTTTAGAATTCCACTCGTGGGTAAGTGACCGATGAAAAGAAAAAACACTTGAAAAAAGAGCCAAGTGACTCAAATTTGCCCTCACAATTTTTCCAGGGTTTAAATCAAAAGTAAACATTTTTGCATTTTTTCCAAAAATCAAGTGAAAATCAATATAAATCTTGTCTTGAAAATTATCAACTTTCAAGTTGTATTGGATACCACTAGCATTCCCTAGTGGTCCTTATCAAGACTGCACATCACCATTATGGTGTCTGAGTTTTGATTCGTGAAGTTGTCATCCCAAATTTCACTCGTGAATCGATGATTTTCAAAAATTGATTAGCTGTTAGGTACTCAACCATGGGACAATCATGTTTGTGTCTTTGGGAACAAATCATATTTGTGCCAATGGCACAAACATAATTTTTCCCGTTGGCACAAACATGATTGTCCCATGCTGGCTTTCGTACCTAACAGCTAACAATTTTCGAAAATCATCTCTTCATTCGTGAAATTATAAGTGAGAGTTTATTTAGTTTGACTACAGATGGTGTTGCAATCCAATTTATCATTGCCAAGAATGTTTTCCAAATTTCCAAACAAACAAAGTTTTCATTAATTTTTAAAAATATTTGAAGAAATCACTACGCAGTAAATCTGTTTATTTTGTGCAAATTATTGTAAAAATTTAAATTTTTTGAGATTTAGAAAAATTTGTAATGATTTTCTTGAGATTTATTGAATTATATCATTGATTTCAAAAATATAAATCCCACAAAAATCCTTATACATCAGTTTTAAATACTCCAAAAACTCACTGTATGTCTATAAATCTCTGCAATAAATCATTGCAAATCTGATTTGTAATCTTATTGAGATTTATTGAGATTTATACAATAGGTTTAGAGATTTAAATCCATTTTAAATACCCTTCAAAATTCCCAAAAATCACTAAATCTCATTAAATCCAAGCAAATCTCTACAAATCCAAGAAAATCTCTACAAATCTAAAAATTCCACATAAATCCTAAATCCCAATAACAATTTTACTCGAAAAAAACAACCTTAACCCTTGAAATTTCTATCCCAGTGAAGCCATTGTCTGGCCAAGGGGCAGCAAATGGTAAATAACACTTCACTTCACTGCACTACAATAACAAACCCAAAGGCCTTGTGTGAACAATTATCCTGATTGCTGTCCTTTTGAGGTTAAGTAGTTCAATCAATATTGACTAGACTCCACCATGTTTGAACTAGAACTTTTTTCAATTAAAATGTCTCAACACAAGACACAAGAACAAGAAGACTTTGGTTTTCAATTTCAACCAAAAAAGACGTCTTCTCAGTTCAATGAGTTCCAATTTGCTGACTCTCAATTTGGTGACACATATTCAATGACCCATTTGGCTCAATCCCAATAAGACCACATGCCACCAACTCAACTTGGTCTTCCCATGACTAATGAAAGCAATAAATTGGAACAATGAATTTTACAAGTTAGATAAAAATTTTGTAATATTCAGAGATATAAACAGTGTTGATAGTGCTAACAAAAATAGAAACAGTAATGAATAGTAAGGAGTGAGTTAATTTACATGCAACATAAATTGAATTTTATGCGGATATATGTTGCCAAAAATATGTCATATGTAGTAAAAATACTTGAATTTATTGATAAAATGTTTTTAACAATTACTTTTGTGATTTTTTTTTATAGTTTTGGTCACTGAAAATTGAAATTTAAGATTTAAAAACTTTTTATGTAGTTACAGTCAACTCCCACATATCCGGACATAAAGAGGAACTGGTAAAAGTGGCTGAATATGGGAACTGGCCGGGTAAAAGAGAGTATTTAGTGTAGGGAGACATTAAAATGGGCCGACACTTTCGGCCGGATAAGAGAGCTGGCCGGATATCAGTATGTCCGGATATGAGGGAGTTGACTATATTTACAAAAAACAAATATTTCGTATAAATTTGACAAATAGAAGTAAACATAAGGATAAACATCTGATCACAAACACACATCAACATGTTTATCAGACAGATTTTTCCATTTCCAGTCAATTTGTTTTAAATTCTTAACACGTTCATTTTGATATCTTAATATGTAAATTTATGTAATTTTAAATGTTTTACACACGTTTCATGGATTTATACATCTATCTAAAATTGCAATTTATGCATTTTACACAAATATTGGCTTTTTATGTCATAAAATATTTTTTATGCAAATACCGGTATCAATTTATCCAGACTCAATTTATAAGACATCATTAATTGCTTAATTATCTACAGTAGTAATAAAATTTGTAGCAATGGTAATAAACAAATTGCTTTTAAGAAAAATTACAGGGCGTCTACTAGAAATATAAAATAAATTTCCATCACTTTTCCAGGATATTTCAGGATTTCCAGGATCAGAAGACACCCTAGGGTAGCATCACAACAAAATTGCTCTACAACTAGTAGTAGCAATAGCAATAGCATGCTATACAATAGCGATAGCGCTTTCAACACTGGATATACTGTAAGATGTCTTCAAATTAAACCTTAGAGCCCCAACAAAAAAAAAACAAAAACAACATATTGTAGATGCCAAAGCCTTGGACAATTGTCCAATGTTTGGAAGGCCAATGTTGACCTTACTTGCATCTGTTTTTAATTCTTTTTCAGGTGAAGCCAACCAAGCTCTCCATAAATGGTTTCAGGGGCAGCAATCTTTAATTGCTAATAACTCATTAAATTGAAACTTTATTGCCGCAAAACATCTAGAAATGAAAACTTCACCCAAATATTTACAGCAAAATCTCGACACCAAAAATATTTTTAATATTTGTTTTCCATTTTTCAAAAAAGTCATTGGCCATATGTCCAAATGGTTGGGGCTCTAAGGGTTAAAGTTAAAATAAAATGTTATGTTTCAAGTTACCCCAAGTAAAAAAAACTTCTGCAGAATTCTACAGAATTTTTCAGACAAAAGTCTGCAGAAATTTTTTACTGAGTTGTTACTCCTTCAAAGTGATTTCAACCTGATCAACAAGAACCCATTAGATAAAAATAACTTTAAAAGGGGCACAACCTTTGTTTTACAGATACAAAGCCAGTTCCATCAAATGGCAGCCAAATAAAAACCTCTAGACCATAAGCCCAAATCCAACACCAAATAAAAATCATGGGTCCATGGCATTTAAAGACTGTTACATCAAGTAAAAGGGTAAAGGCCAATGGCTACAAACCACAAAGACCATTTCATGGCTTTATGTTTTTTGTTGGAAATATTATGACAAAATGCAAGTCAAGATGAAAAATGAAATGGTCTGTAAGAAATCAAACTTTTTCACTAAATCATAAATTTCTTTTACTTTTAGATTTGTCAAAAACAATTTTTTTGCAGTTGAAAGTTTTGATTTATCTTAGACAGTTAAAAAGTTACAAATTAAATGTTCTGAGAAATGATCATTAAAATCAAAAGTGACATAATAATTTTCTATTATAATTTTCTAGAAATGTTTTTCAAATACATTTAGCTGCCACAGTGTAAAAATTTTAAATATAAAATTTAAACGTGAATTGCAATTTCTAGATTTCTCAACTTAATTTCAAACGACAGTGTAAATAAAATAAATTTAAATTAATTTGCAATGAATTTGAGATTAGTTTTAAATGAAACTATTCTCAAATTCATTGCAAACAATTTCAAATTCATTTCAAGCAATCGATTGAAATGAACTCAAGTTAGAAAATGCAATTTGTTATAAACGCATTGTAATGTATTTAAAATTTTGTAAAATAACGATTCAAGATTTATTAATCACCAAAGTGTTTTTCTTTAAGTGTTTTGTTACAATATAATATATTCTTTCAAGCAATATTCTTTCCTCATTCGAATTGTTTTCAAAGAATTTTCAATTTGTTTTAAATATTTTCCAAATTAAAAAAAGAAAAAAAGAAATGTCGAAATCACAGTGATTGTTTCACAATGCAAATGACAGCTGTTGTAATAATCAATATTCCTGTTCATACATCACAAAATATTGTGAATAAATCATAAATTTAAAATATTTAAATGATACAAATATGAACAATGTATCGCCTGAATTCGAATATAAGGTAAATATCGTACATTGGAACCTGTTTAAAACAGGGATGTGTATCGGTATCGAAAAAATATCTTTATTTTTCGCGTATTGGTATTAGTATCGGTATCGGAATTTTGAATTTTTAAGTATTGGTATTGGTATTGGTATTTTAATTAACATTAGGTATTGGTATCAGTATTCATTGAAATTTAAATACCAATACCAACACTAGGATAATTTTTTTATTGATTGATTAATCATGTCATTACTCACAACTCACACTTCAGCCTTAACAAGGAGTGACTAAGTCATAAACTGAAACCATATTAAACCTCTCTGTAGTGTGTAGTGTGTAGTGTGTACAAGGGGTGTGGTGTAGGTATGGGTCGGCTACAATTAAGTGCAGTTTATAAACATTTCACCTATAATCGCGCTGAGAACAAGTCAAAATGTGGACTCTGTCAGAAAT
>JAQFZP010001096.1:0-22552 GCA_034695745.1 Geophilus truncorum | reverse complement strand
CCATCTAACGGTAATATTTCGCATCAAAATGATGATGTGTGGCGCACTTAGTAGTAAAAATAACGCCGATCGTAACAATACACTGTAAATCCAGATGTCTAAAATTGGCTTCAAGTCAGATGTAAAGTACTGGAATTGTAAAGAGTTAAAACCATGACACCACGTGGCAAATCTTATAATGACAGATTATTTTACTTTGAAGATCATCTTTAACTTTTTCATGGTCTAAAACAGTGATGTGAGCCATCTAAAAATGATTTGTCCATTTTTTAAACGTTGCAGTTTTAAATGTTAAGCTTACATTGATGGAAAAACTTTGATCTTCATTTTTCTTTTTTTTTCCCAGGACATGGTCAAAACGAATCACTTTTAGACTAATTTGACAATGCTCGAGTTTCTAATTAGAAATTTTGTTCTTCCTCAATAATAAAAAAGTTATAAATTGAATGACCTTGAAGATGACCTCCAAACTCAAAATTCTATTACCATTACATTTGCACCCAACTTTCTATACAATGCCATCATCAGATTAAACATATGATATCTTCAACTATTATTGAGTTATTTGAGGGTAACACCAATTCTGAATCA
The DNA here is from genome assembly GCA_034695745.1 of Geophilus truncorum. Classification (NCBI taxonomy): domain Eukaryota; kingdom Metazoa; phylum Arthropoda; class Chilopoda; order Geophilomorpha; family Geophilidae; genus Geophilus; species Geophilus truncorum. The sequence goes on along the minus strand of JAQFZP010001096.1, from coordinate 21,961 downwards.
CCCTGAACAATGTGTGCTAGATACTACTGCACATGCGCACCAAACACTAGTTCAGAACCTCAAAAATGAAAAATTCTAAGTATTTAGGGTTCCAGATCATTGATACAAAATTTTCCAAAAACTTGAAAACATAGCCCCAATAGCATAAATCCACTTTTGCTTACTGCACATTCCTGTGGGTAGAATAATTTATCCCACAGAACAATAAGATTAAGTGGATAAAACTTGCCACTTAAAGGATTTGCAATTCATGAAGTTGATCTGGTGACAAAATCAATCAACAATTTCAGTAATTTTTTTTATTTCAGCCTTCTAAGCACAAAACTCAATTAAATAGAAAACACATTCAACAACAATGCCAAATCTACAAACCCATAATTTTAACCAAGTAATAGTTAAAAATCATTTCAATCACAAATAATTAGAAAACTGTACTTAAACTCCATTAACCACTTTCAAGTGCATGGAAAACCCACAATTACATGTAATCACAAATCAATGTCTGTAATTACAGGCTTTGCAACCAATGGGTATTTCAGTGGCAACAGGAGAACAATGCCACAACAGAGTTATGTTTAAGCAACTCTTTCAGAGCGGTGGCATGCAATTTTGCCAAATTGACAGTTGTCGCTTGGGCGGAGTCAATGAAATCTTGGCAGTGCTTCTCATGGCGAAGAAATTCAACAGTAATAGCAAATCCATTGGCATGAATATTGAATGCAATAATGACAACTTGTCAATTTTATTGCAGTTCCTGTCTGTCCCCATGCAGGTGGTGTTGGTCTGTGTGAGTTGGTGCAGCATTTAATGTTTTTTGATTACATCTGCATCACTGGTACCACTGAAAACAGGTAATAACTGTCTTTTATAACTTGTTTCAATGGCTTTGGCATTTAGGGTAATGTGTTTTTGTTTCCTTTAGGATGATTGAATATGTCAATCATTTACATGAGCATTTTGTGGATCCTGTCAATGTGGTGAATGCTTCTTACATGGCTCCCAAGGTTTGGCAAAAAAATTTTATTTTATATTTTTTTTTTTTGGTAAAGGGTGGAAATTTTCATCAAAATTTAAATGACTCAATTTTTTTTTAATTTTTTTGAAATATCTTGTTTTTTGTTATAATTTCATGTTTCTTGTTTTTGTCAGTAGAGGGAAATATTGAATATTGCATTTTCAGTTTCGTGCTTCTTAAGCTAAATTTATGCAAAATTATCTAAATTTAACATGGGGAGAATAAAAGACATAAATTTTACTTAAAAAATTATATAAAAATACGATAGTTATATATTTATCCATATTTATTATAATAATTAATTTTTCTTTTTCTAGAATTCTGGATACAGCACAACATTGCTCGAAAAGACTGTGTCTGATTATGAGTACCCAAATGGAACAAAGTGGCTCGAATTGTTTTTCAAAGGGTTATACCATAGTCCAGATGTTGCTCAAGTGAAAAGAAGAGTTACTACTCATCAACCTGATACCAGTCCACAATAATATTAAAACCCATACCACTATTATAATAAACAAGAATAGAAATAAAATCAAGAATTGAAATAAAATCAAGAATTGAATTAAGAACAAGAATTGAAATAAAATCAAGATTCTAATTGGAAATTTAGCTCTATTATTGACAATCAAAATCAAATATTTATTTACTCTCTTTTTCCTTATTAGAATCTGATTACACAATTTGTTTACCAAAATACCTTTTATAGACACATGATTATTACCATCTATAGAAGTCTACAGTTTGTCAGGGATCAACTATTCATTGAATGAAAAGCATCCAGAATATAACTTGGAATGTAGTTATATAAATTCTGTAATATAAAAATAAATTTAAAACAATATATAAATGTAAAATATTTTTTAATATTATACCTCTATTGGCACATTTGCATATCTTGCCGCAAATTCCATGAAGCTCAGCACATTGACCACATCCGGTGGCAATTCGCTTGTTTTGGCAGTGACAGTTGCCGCTGAATCGACAACCGACAAAACGTACTGCGAAAGGTAACCGAAGAACTGTTTCCTGTTGTCTTGATGGAACTGATGTAGAAGAGTTAAAATGCCCAAGATGAATGGAACACTGTCCAGTGCTTCAGTTGGTTTCTTTGCAATCAGTGATGCTGGAATAGACAAAGTTATTTCAGCCATTTTTGACTGGTTTTAAATGACACTTCCGGCTTGGTTGGAGGTCTGGAATTTTAGGGGTCTTTAGTAGAGGTGTTTATCTTAGTATCCTATGGTTTTCAAGATATTAGGTAAACCTGAAGTGCCCTTTAAACTCGCTCCGAATTGCTACAAAGCACTATTATGGTAATTTTTAAAGATTCAAGACAGTTAAAAAAGACACTTCCGGTTAAATTATAGGTCTGAAATTATTTTGACACTTATTATAAAAGTTGAGATGAATGGTCTTAAAATTTGGTGACCACAAATAAACCGAAAGTGACCTTTCAACCAGCTCCGAATCACCTTTTACATCTGCCATCGCTCAATCATGCACTTTCATGTCATTTTATAGGCCACTTCCAGTTAAAGTAAAATTTTAATACTTCCGGAAAGCAACGTGTAGAAAACCTCATAAAATTCCTGACCTATAGGACAACCGGAAGTGGTATATAAAATAAGTCAAACTGTCGTGATTGGCCTGTAACGATACCTACCAACTGATTTTACATAGCAAACTTTGGTTTGTTGTGACAGCAGCAGAAGAGAGACGAAGAGTGGTAAAAGCGGAAGTGGCTTAGTAGTCATATATATCTACAATTGGAAATATATAATAAAAATTGTAAAATAAAAAGAAATTATAATACTTTAGATAGTGGGTCACTTATTCCAGCCCACTCTAAAAATGGGGTAAGTTCAAACAATAATGAACTCTCTTCTTTGGGTGCTGGGAGTGATGGGTCATTGTATCGAACTTCGATGTCACTCAACAATGCACTAATTTAAAAAAAAAATTAAAAATTAAATTGCAATCTCATTATGTTGACTTTATGTGTTCTGCCCCCTAGTGTTAAAATTTAAAATCTCATAAAAAATTACTTTTATTCAAGATTTATTTCAAAGTTTAATATTTTAACACCAGGGGATAAAAAACATTTACTTGTTAAGTGCACTTAAAGCTGAAGTTAGGCATTTCGAATCGAATTTACAAGCGTTGTTTAACTCAACGGCCAAGAGGCGGCGCAGTAATTGCATTTGGCCAATCTGTTTAGAAGTAAAATTTATATTAAATATTATTTTAGATTAAATAATACAAAAAAATTTTTTTAGTACTTTGAGAATTGAATCCACAAATGGCTGCCACAGTTTTTGTGTTTTTGATAACAGTGGCGCAAATACTTTATTCGGTTGACCTAAAAAATAAAATTATAAAATAATATCACATTTTAGAATTTTATAAATTTTTTTTTATTTACTTATCACAGATCCAGCTGGTTCCAATGTCCGATTCAACACTTCGAATGAATCAAACACAACTTTGTCTCCTATGAACTTTCTCTGATAGAAATTAACAAAAATCTGCAACTCTTTTACAATCATAAACGACAACAACCGGTCCAAACCGGTCACACCGAAAGTCCCAACACTCCATTGAAGTTTCAGAAAAAACTTCAAATCTATTAAATCCGTGTGAGATTTAGCGTCATACCAAGTGCTCATTTGATCCATGTAAATTGTAGTTCTAATAATAAAAAAAATTAAATTTAGTAAAATAATTCACCAATAGATGGCGCTGGCAATTAAAGAAAACTTGAATTTGATAGGATTTTTATTATAAAAATTACTTTGGATCTGTGACACGCAAAATCTCCTGCGCCAATCGTCCAACGAAGTTCATCGAAGTCGCATCTGTTGGTGGAAATTTCGGAATCGGAATGTGTCGTGACTGATAAATGCTCTCCCAATCCTGGACTTTGTGTCGCAGAAATCGGTTGCATTCTTGTTCGACATTGTAGTTGACAATCCTCGACACTTCTTCTTGCCAGATTTTCAGCGCATAGATACTAACGTAGTCTTGAATGTATTCAAAGGATTTCTGGAAGCCTTCCATAATTGTTCCTAGACCGTCTAGTTTTTGGTTGAGTTCACTTGACTAGAAGTTTTATTAAATAAATTATTATTTATGTTGTTTTGATTTGTTGTTGTTGTTGTTGTGTGGTTATACTTTGCTCTTTGGGTTGAATATTAAACCATTGTGAAGTGCTGTGGCCACTTGGCGTACAAGTTCTTTTCGGATTCCGTCTTCTAGAAGTTGTTTTGGGTCAATCTAGGGAAATTTAGATGATTTTGATGTTTTATTTTGAGGGTGTTTTATATAGAATCTATATAATTTTTGGATTTTTGGTAAATTTGTGGGTGTAGCACAAAATTTGATAATTTTTATATTTTTATGGTTAAATTTTTTGATTATTGTTGTATGGAGATTGATAAAATTTTGGTGACTTAATATTAGTATAGTTGTGATATTCTTGATATATATATATTTTGATAATTTTTAGAATTAATTATCAACACTTTCATTGTTATACTTATTCAAATTTCACCTGGCAATTTAAAAAAAATATTTCATGTTTTCTCTTATTTCTATGAATTTGTTACGTTTTAATAAATTAAAAAATTAAAAATTTTTAAAAATTATAAAAACAATTTTATATTTTTAAAATTACCAAAAATTTTATAATTTCACTTTCAGTCTCAATTTACCTAATAAAACTTTTTCTTACCTTAATAATTCCAACAAGTGTAGTTTTCATCATGAGAATTCCCTCTGTAAACACCGAAATTGAATGTGTCCACTTGGCAACTTTGTAGCGGTCATCCAACTGTGCATAATCCCTCAGCTTATCCTTATCTAGTCTTGTTGGCACTTCCTTAATCTGATTGGTTTGCAACTTAACTATCTTATCCAAAATACCAAACATTGTCTCAGGAATAATTTGAAGGACTTTTCGAACATAAACTACCAATTCACCTGACAAAAAAAAAAAAATTGATAAAATATTTTTAAAGGCCGTTGCTATTTCCACCGATAGTCGGTGAAAATAGCTATTCCGATTTTTAAATATAAAATTTTATAATTAAGATTAAGCCTAACATACCAGAATAGTATTGAGAAACACTCATCAAGTCTGAACTTCTTGCTTGATTAATCCGAAGAAGCGGCAAATCGAGAGCCGATGATAGCTAAAGATAGAAAAATATTGGTAAATATTATAAAAAAATTTAATAATTTTTGTAAAATTTTATAACTTTTTGAAACAAAAAATATAAAATTTTTTTAAATTTAATCAAAAAAAGTATTGACTTTTCACATAATTTATCAAAAATATTAAAATCTAAAACTATAAATTCAGCAAAATTTTTATAAAACCAAAACCAATCAAAATTTCCATTTACCTTAAGAAACGTTGCTCTCAATTTGATAACAAGTGATGGATCATTTTTGACGCCTTCTTGCATATAACTTGTATAAGTATCGATGATTTCCCAAGCGTATGACAAATCTCCAATAATTTGAATCGAAATCAAAACTTCTTCTTTCACATTGATTGTTCTGATCATTTGATGTAGATATTTTCTTGTGTCTTGGAGAAATTGTTTGACTTGAAGATTTAGCTCCAACTGGTGGAATTCTTGCACCTCTTCTAGTGCTTGGATAAGTTGGATTATCTTTCGGCCGGATGCAGTTGTGTCATTAGAGCTGAGCAAATCAATTTGTTTGGCAATTTCTGTGAACCACGATTGTAGATGTTCTGGAAAAAAATTTAAGTGGTAATTATATAAAGTAATCCATGTTCCATTTAAGAAAATGAGTTAATCTGCAGTTTTAAAATTAAAAAATTTAGTTAATCTATTTGTAATTAACAAAAAACTTAGTTAATCCTATTTTACTGCTTAAAAATAAATGTTAATCCATACTGTTATAGTTAAAAGTTTAAGTAATCCATTTCTTAACCTCATTTTAATACATAAGATATAAATTAAGTCACTAATAAAGCAAAAAATTCAATGTTAATCCATATTTATAAAGTAAAAATTTAAGTTAATCTAATTTAAATTTATTTCTAACCATTTTTCTCCACTCTTGTTAAAGGCTTAGTCCCAGAGAAAACTTCAGCAAGTTCCTTAATCCGCTCGGATCCTTCTTTTTGATAGGTGTGCCACATTTTTTCTTTTTCACCCAACATTTTCTTGAACATCTCCTTAATCTTCAGTTCAAGTTGTGAGGTGTTAAGTAAGAGCTCAAATACTTGAAGTGCATTATATTTGCTTTCTGCAACTACTTGATCCAATAGTAACTTGCATCTCTTTGCTACATCTGCATCTGAAATTAGACATTTTTAATAAAAATTAAAATTAAAATAAAAATTAGGAATAAATACTTAATTTTTTAAAAATTTTCTTAAGAAACTTAAAATTAACAAAAAAAATGGTTAAGCTTCTATAGCTCTTGATTAACTACATAACGATTTGAATAAAATGCAATGGAAAGTAATTTAAGTAGACACTTAAATTGGAGGGTGAATTCGGCCGCCTGTGACCATGTTTATAGGTGGCAAAATTGGCACTTCCTGTTAATAGAATAGCCTAAAATTTTAGGATATTAGAGTAAAAAGGTGTATTTATTATGACATAAATTTTCAGAATGTTTGTACTATTAGAAGTGCCTTTTTCAAGGGTCTCAAACTGACCAAAGAAAACAGCCACAAATCATTCTTTACCTAAATAAAAAATGAGCAAAATTTGTTTGTGTAGTTTCACTATTGAAGTTTGAGAGTTGTAAGTGTTAAGGTGGTTGGTAATTAACATATATTTAGTATTCAGTCAACTTAGCAATTTAATGGTAACAATTTAATGGTAAAAACAACTAAAACTATGTTGTAGCCGAATTTAATCCCTGAGGGAGGGTAAATTCGTTTTTTTTTTTTATAAATTAAAAAATATATTACAGTTTATCAAAATTTCTTAATTGGGCATTGTAAGTCCTTGTAATGGCCATGCAATTTCGTCAATTTTCAAACTATTTATAAAAAATTTGGCTGATGTTTTAGTGAAAATTTTGGCCGAATTTACCCCGTTTTACGGTAATCTAAAGTTAACCATCAGATTTCACAGTACCGTAATCTAAGATTAGCCATCAGTATTTCAAAAGTAAATTAAGATTTACCGTCCGTTTTTCAAAATTAACTCAAGTTAATCGAAGATTAATCATGAATATTACAAGATTAGGTAACCACGATTAATCCAAAAAATTAAGCTAAACTAGTTATTTCAAAGCATCCACATACCCACATAAAAATTCTTAAATAATATAATATATATAATACTTACTATAAGGTATAATTGCTGTATGCATCAAGAGCCATCTTAATGTAACATTACATTCCCTCAACAGGTTAAGTAACTTCGGAATGTTGTCCAACAGTGTTTCTTCGGTTAACGCTCCCTCTTTCAACAACTGCTGCACCTGTGGCTTCAACTTCCTCAGCTTACCGGCATACTTAACCGCCTGCTCCTTAACATTGCTCAAGTCCAGCGAATTGGTTAGGGCTAACTTAGCCGCTTTGTATGGTTCCCAGACATCCACCAGGTTAACCACGACTCCCATGTAAACGCTGATTACCCAGTTATCCGGAAAATACTTATCGACAATTTCTCGCATTTTTGCCGTTTGGTTATGGAGGATGTTGGGAGCGAAGAATAGAACGACATACAACATGGATGCTTGAATAGCCAATGCCGTGCTTCGGTGATCCGGAAGTGGGTAAGCCGAGATTTGGTTGTAGATGTCGTCGGATCTTAACCGGCCTATCACCATGCTGATGTATGTGTGGTTGATGGGTACTCTCCTGTTGAGTAAGATGAGAGAATTTGAGTTTTGGAGTTAAGATGAGATTACCTTAAGTTTACATTGGATTAACTGTTTTGAGGCATAAAATGGTATAAATATAAAGTATATAAATTTAGAATAATTGTAGCAATAAAAATAATTTAAATAAGATTAACCAATTAATTAACAAAATTTGCATTATTATAACCCAAAATTGGGATTAACCAGATTTTTGCTAACTTAAACTGAAATAAATCATGCATTATCAATTCTGTTGAATGTATTAAAAACAAATTTGAGTTTTAATAATAATAAAATAAGAGCCATTTCTAGATTAATATTTACTTGAAATACTCATCCGGGTAATTAAGTGGTCTTTTAGCCATGGGTGAATTAGCAACATATCCAGTGCTTCGTAACAATTTACAAACTTCGTCGACATTCGAATCGCTCGTTGACTTTTGTCCACTGTAGCGATAGAACGAAACGAGCATTCGTTCACGAATAATTCCTTCGATTCGCGAATCGATAACGAGCAGCATGACACCGTAAAGAAACAATGCTTCGCACTGAAAATGAAAAAAATAAATAAATAAATTATTTCTAAAAAAAATTTTAAAAAATTAAAAATTGTTTTAGAAATGACATAAAATATTATGAAAAATATAAAAAGGTTTGAGAATTGTAAAATGTAATAAAATAAACTTTTCTCAACGTTTTTTCAACATTAATACAACTTTTCTCATCATTTTACATTTTTTTTCAGTTTATTTGCATTTCTTATTAATTTTTAAAAAATTTTTAAAAATGACACAAAATGTTATAAAAATGATGTAAAATGATATAAAAAATAATAAAAAGTCGTGAGTATTTAAAATATAGTAAAGTAATGTTTTCTCATCATTTTACAACATTTTTTCAGTTTATTTGAATTTCTTATTATTTTTAAAAAATTTAAAAAAAATTAAAAATTGTTATAAAAATGACATAGAATGTTATAAAAACAATAAAAAGTTGTGATTGTTATAAAATACGGTAAAAAATTTTCAACATTAAAACAAAGTTTTCAACATTTCACAACATTTTTTTTTTTGCTTTTAATATTTGCATTTCTCACCAGTAACTGTTTCCCATCTTCATTCATAAAAACAGATTCCAACGTCTGCTGAATATAAATCCCTTCTTCCAAATCTTCAATAAACCGATTTAAATCCAAAACATACTTATGAATACTTTCAAAAGCCAAATAAAACCTCGTCAACGTTTCTGTGTAATTTTCTCGAAATTCCTCATCAGTGTCTTGAAGTTGCTATTAAAAAAAACGAAATTTAAAATTAAAAAAATGTCACAAAATGTCACTTTTTAATATATTTACCGAATTTGTGTCGATTTTATTGTCGAAATACTCCGCCGTACGAAAATACATGAAATCCGACAAAATTTCACCATATTTCAGCTGATCGTATTTAGTCTCGAGACGAAAAACGGAGGGAATAAAATCGGATAAACGCAATAACTCCGCTATAATCGCGTTCCCGCGCGACACCAAACGCAGGATATTCTGTCCACAAACGTTATTTTCTGCCAAGAAGTCTACCATCGCCGAAAATCGCTTCAAAACATGCGAAAAAATAGGTAAACAACACCAAATCCGCCCCTCTGCCACTTCTCGTATCGGATTTTATCAATGCCGATACTGACGTCACTCATAAATTATTTCATTATTACAACCTGAGATTTTATGACGTCATGGATATGATCTTTGCTCCGAGAGATTTAAAACCAAAAATGGCTGCTGAGAGCATGGAAATCATCGTGGGAACGTACGAAGAGATGTTAATTGGATATAAACTGAAGAAAAATGAAGACGTAAGTGGTTTAAGAATGAGTTTTGATAAAGTTTTAACCCTTTTTTTTGTTTGATGACTTTATACAGGCGTTTTCGTTAGAACAGAGCTTTACAAACCACAGTCACATGGGCAGTGTGAGATGTTTGAGTGCAAATTCCAAGTTTTTAGCCACGGGATCGATGGACGAGACGATAAATTTGATAAATTTGAAGAAAAGGATCGAATGTGGGGCTCTGGTGCACCACGAGGGATCGATAAACGATCTGAAATTCTTTGGCAGTTATTTATTGAGTGCGAGCGAAGATGGAAATATTTGTATTTGGCAAATTAGAGGATGGCAATGTCTGAAAACACTCAGAGGACATAAGTAAATAAAAATATGAGCTAAGATCGATTTTAATTAATCAAAATGAACTAAAATCGATTTTAATTAATCAAAATAAACTAAAATCGATTTTAATTAATCATCTTAAATCGATTTTAATTTTTAATTAATCTAAATTAATTAATTTTGTTTTAGGAAAGGCGTGACGTCACTGTCAGTTCACCCATCTGGTAAAATAGCGCTAAGTTTGTCGAAAGATGGCACTTTACGAACTTGGAACTTGATCAAAGGCAGATCTGCGTATATTACAAATTTGAAGACAGGTTTTTATTATTTTTTATGTAATTTTAAACATTTTATAATTTTTTTATTTTTATTTTTTAATTTAGTTGCGACTCTCGTCGAATGGTCACCAGCAGGCGATTTTTACGCTGTAGTTGTTGGTCAGAAAATCGATATTTATAGTGTGGAGAAAGCAGGAATCGTCCGGTCGATAGATTATGGCAAAAACATCAACTGCTTCACATTTCTCAATGTAATTTAAATCGATAAGTATCGATATTTTGCGACATTATCGATAAATATCGACTTTTTGTTTGTTTTTACATTGGTTTTAATCGAAAAACGAGCTTTTTTTTTTTTATATAATATCGATTCTTAAAATCGATTGTTTTTTTGTTTTTTTTTAATCTAAATTTTTTTTTTGTTTTCTTTCACTAAATAATACAAAAATCGATACTTTCATCACTTTTTTTTTTTTTATATATATTTTCTACGATTTTTTTTCACATTTCACAATGTGAAAAAAAATCTTAGAAAATAAACTTTTTGATAAATTTACTCAATTTATTCTCTGTTTATTGCAGGATGACGTCATTTTGCTCGGTGGCGAAAGCGGAACCATCGAAATCCATTCAACATTGAAAGACAAACTCTACTGTCAATTCAAAGCGCATTCGAACAGAGTAAAAAATATGCAAATAGTCGATAACTTTCTCGTGACGTCATCGAACGACGGCAAAATCAAAGTTTGGAAACTTTCAATGGAGAAATTAGAAGAAAGCAAACCAGTTTTAGTTGCACAAACCGACACTGGGTGTCGCATCACGTGTTTAACAGTAAAATTACAAAACGACGTGAAAACTGAAGTAGAAGTAGAAATCGTAAAAGACGAGACCGAAACGACCGGTAAAATAAAAAGATAACAATTTATAACACAAAAACTCACTTGTTATATTTTTAGATACACAAGTTGTCAAGAGAGTGAGAAAACCAGAAACGAAATCGAAAAAACGAAAGAAAATTATACAAACGTGATTTTCATTGTATAAATCGTAGAAAAACAATAAAAAATATTGCAACAACTCTCTTTACGGTGTTTTAACGTTGCATAAACGCAAACCGAAACGGGCGACCATTATAGCACTGAAAAATTAAAAAAAAAAAAAATTTAAAAAAACACGATTTGTAATATCAAAATTCGCCAAAATTCAACACTATGTACCTCAGTACAGCAACGACACCTGCCGGCATAATTTTTCCCGTGTTCATGTATCGTTGTCCCATCAATCCCATCGTCCCAACGCTCGTAACTAACAGAAAAAAAACACGAAAATAAACAAAAAAATAAATTTTATATCTGTTTTTCATATTTACTTAGAGATAAAGCGACATTTTGTGGATCATGGCTCGTCTGATAAGCGCCATAACCCATCAAACTGCCTAAAACAAGACCGGAACACAATGACTGGGTGCTGCCTAGTGATAAAAAACGGAATTTATAATTGATATTTTGAGTGACAGTTTGATTTAACATATTTACCAGCTTTGTAGTAACCCATAAAACCTCCAAAAGCCAAAGCAGCTGCATAGGAAAAGCTTATAATGTCGAGTTGCATTGTTTTTGTTGGAGTTTGTTGAGTGAGACGTCGGGGTTGATGATGTTGATAGTTGATAACAAACGGCGATCGCAGCGCCAATTTTGTAATAAATTTATAAATAAAGTATTTAATATTTAATTTAGTAATGTATTATTATGTTTTGTTGGACTAAAGGTATTAATATATAAATTTTAGTTTGTTTTCTTTTTAAGAAAAATGTTTGATCGTGTCGTTAGAGGGCGCGATTTTTATCATTGGCGCCATTTGGAAACAACTTTAGCAGCGTGGAGCATAAAAACTGCTAAAAAATGGACAAAGGTAGAATTAAGACGTTTAAAAACGATTTATATACGGAGAAAATGAAGTTGTTGAGTTTAGCCAAGGAATGGCAGATGAAAAAATCAGAAAATTGCGATTTGCCGGAGGAAAGTGAGAATTTGTCATTTTGTGTTTATTTTCTCAGTTTTTTAACAATTTTTTTAATTTATTTTAGTTTGTGGCAATATTTTAGCAGCTGTGGGCAAAGCTCATCTATTAATTGATCAGAGGTTCGAGCAATTTGGTGATTTGATCGGTGATTGTGAATTTGAAAGAGGAGAACATCGAACTACGACCGAAGATTTGCAGGGGTTTTGGGATATGATTAAGATCCAAGTTGAAGATGTTGAGAAGAGTTTTACTGTTTTGGAAGAGTTGGAGAGGAATAATTGGTTGATTGAGGATAAGGAGAATCATGAGAAGAAGAAAATTGGAAAAAATGTAGTTAGATGTGGAATTTTTTTATTTTTTTTTATTTGGTTTTGTGGAAATTATGGTGAAATTTGAGTTTTTGGTGATTTTTGAGTTGAAAAATTCAAATTTTTATTATTTTTTGTCTTTTTTAATTTTTTTTATCATTAAATTATGCAAATTTCAGTTTTTTTTTTAAGTTTTTAACATTGAAAACTTTGATAATTTTTTAATATTTAAAATGTTTTCTAATGAATTTAATTTTTTTTAATTTTTGTTTAACAAATTTTATTTTTTCTGTTAAATTTTCAAATTTTTCACGCATTTCCTCAATGTTTGAAATTTTTTTAATTTTTAAATTTTTATCGAATTTCTCAAAATTCACACCATTTTTATTTTTTTCAATCATAAATTCAAATTATTTTATTTTTCTGCAGATAATTCGATACAAAACACCGGGTACCCGTCTCCCACTATCGTCCAACCGAAAAACCATTACCAAGTGATGAAAAACCAATTTTTAAACAGCACCGAAGCACCGAATGTTGATTTTTGAGTATTTTTCTGTTTTTGTCGTTACCACGTTACCAATCACTATCACGCCAGTATTAATGAATAAATTATTTATATGTTGCATATTTTTAACTTAAAAATAGAACTTTATTTCATTTATTGCTTCAAATCCATTTTGACACAGTCAAACCTCGATATAACGAAAAACGTTATAATGTTATAACGAGTTCAATCCCTTTCCACCTTGAAACTCGTTATGTCGAGGTTCGACTGTATAAATAACATAAAATTGAGATTCGTGTAACAGAAAAAATGAGATTTTTAACCCTTTATTTCTTCCTAGTAGAAATGAAGTGAAGTTTGGTGGGAAATATCGATGCAAAGTCACCTTTAGTCGATGTTAATCGATTTTCATCATTTTGATAATTTTTTTTTGAAAAAAAATTTATTTTAATCGATTTTTGCGTGTTTCAATAAAAAATAACAAATACCGAGCATGTTTAAAAAAGATTAATAAAAAGATAATGACGAAAAATTGATATTTTAGGCAATATTTTATCGATTTTTATTACTATATCGATTTTAGTCGAGTTTTGGTCAATATTCGTTGATCAAATTTTTGAATTAAATTATTACAGAAATAAGAAAAAATCGATAAAAAAAACCAACAAAACTCATTCAAAATCGACAAAGTATAACTAAAATGACAAAATCATTTTAAAAATCGATTAAAAACCAACAAAAATTTAAAATTGATGGTAAATTATCAAATAAAATGAGAAAATCATTTAATAAAATCGACTATCACTTAAAAAATAGATTAAAAATTATTGACTAACACCTCCCAAAAAATCGATGAAAACAACAAAAACTCATTCAAACAACAACAAAAAATATTTTCCCGATTCTCCGATAGATGGCTATTTAAACACAGAACCAAAGGCGTGTAACATTTGTAGGTACTTTTGATGGTCGTTCAAAGCCCCGAGAAGTCCGCCATGATTGACAACACTCGATTCGGGACCGTAGTCGATGGAAAAACCGTTCAAAGTAGTCATTTTCCCACCCAGGCAGTTGAGCAAGGCGTTGGCGGCACATAAATCCCATTTCTTGATCTCGGTGATGTGAACGTACGCGTCTACTTTGCCATTGATCACTTCGAGCGTCTTGTAACCTAAAATTAACAATAATATAATATAAACAATATATTTTAAAAAATTTTGAAAGATTTTTGGAAAATGTTTTTTAAAAATGTGAAAATATAGAATAGAATTTTCATGTCATTTTTCACTTTTTTTTTCAACATTTTATCTCAAGATATCAATTCTTATCTATTTCCAATCTTTAAAAATAAAAAAAAAAAAACAATTTTTATAAATTTTTATTTTAAAAATAATAAATTTAAATATAAAAAAAATAAATAAAATCGAAAAAATTAATCAATTTTCGTTCTGGTTTCCGGTTTCAAAATTGTTTTTTAATGTTTTAGTTATTTCTGCCATGTTTGTACAGGTCGAATCTCGTTATAACGAACTTCAAGGAACCTAAAAATTGGTTCATTGTAACGAAAATTCGTTATATCGAGACAAATAAGTACACAATTGACATACAGGACTTTAAAATAGTTCGTTATAACGAGGTTCGACCTGTATTTAACCTCAATTCAATTTCCAAATATTTTTCATCTTTCATACCCGCTCCACCGGCATTTATGATATCCGTATCATTCCCAAACGCCGCTATGACGTCACGAACCATCCCGGAATGCGACCGCGAAATTATAATCTTTGGTTTTCCTTCAATCCTATCCACTCTCTTCAAATTCGACGATTTAGAAACTCCGTCCCATCCCCAAACTGCAAAAAAAAAATTTTTTAATTTTTTAAAAATTTACTAAAATCTACAAAATTTATTTATTATTAACCCTCACCTGTCTCACTAAAAAACGGTTTATGTATAACTCCAATCACCGGTTTCCCTTTGACTGCCACGCAAATCATTGTAGTCACGTAATGCAACAAACCCTCCGTAAATTCCTGCGTTGCGTCTAACGGATCGACCCATACCGTTACATCACGCAGGGGTACCGTAATGTCAGTGACACCTTCTAACTCTTTTGGATACACAGAGTCTGTAACTTCAGCTATTACGTCATCAACAACCGCCATTTTGTCGTCGTGTTCTTCAGAAATGACCTAAATAAATTGTTATTAAAGTTATTATGTAGTATCAAATTAACTTGATTTTTAGTCAAATTCACTATCAGATTCTTACGTGAATTTCTAGTTTTGAAAATTAATTTTTTTTATTGGATGATTTTTAATGTTTATAAACACAAAAATTAATTAACCATGTCATTAATTTTATAGAATTTCATAAGAATCAGAATCCAGGGAAAATGTCAATTATGAAGAATCTGATTGTGGAAAAATTACATTTTTTTTATCACTTCCGGTTTTCGAAAATCAAAGAAACCAGCCAAACTTTTTTAGAATGCAAAATCATTAGACGAGAACCGGAAGTGAATTAAAATACTTCACTTTTTGAAAAATTTTGGTCGATTCTGTTGATTATCAAAACATATATCGTGAGACATGATAAATTAAACATGATTTAAAATAATGTTAATTTTATAAAGAAATAACTAAAGTAAATATAAAATTTTAATTTAATTTTGAGTCTTTAAATCAATAAAAACTTCATTTTTTTACTTTCTTTTTAATTAAGTCTATTCAACATCAAAATTTAATTTCAACCAACCATCATATTTTTATAAACAACACTTCAACTTAATAATATTTTTTTATATTTTTTCCAATTACCTTTAAACGTGGATAATGGCGGCCGAAACCCCGGGTTATGACCCGATGTGACATGAGATCCGCATCAGTTCTCGGGTCATTTGCACCTTCGAGTGTCTTCCCTTTACTCTGAACATTAAGTTTGGAACTTTTATGAACATTTGCGACTTGTTGTCCCCCATCTTGACTCAATTTGATTGATAAAAGGAGCAAATTTTTCAAGCTGATCTTCTCCTCTTCGATCCCGGTCCCGCCGCCGCGCCAATAAAAGATGACCAAAAGAAGGCTCGAACCGATCAGAACCGCGATTCCCGTAGGGGTCAATTTGATGGTTGCTACAGACATGGCATTTTCACTGATTTGTGTGTTTTTACAATGAATTCAGTCATTTTGGGGATTTTTTACACCGAGGGTAGCGTTAGGGTTAGAGAGCGTCTTTCGGGAGCGGTTCGTGATTTGTTTTGGATCGGTCGCGATGACGTCATCGAGGTTAGAAATGAGTTTGTGCTATAGATAAATGTGGTTTTTTTTTTAATGTTTAATGATTTTTTTCAATTGATTTTTGGGTTATTTTTAGGTATTTTTGCAGATGTGGGTGGTTGGGGGTTTTAGAAATTGACACTAGTTGGCGCGGTTTACGTGGAAATCGGCGAAGTGAATTCAATTACAAAAATATTGATTAAATTCAACTTTTTTGCTGTGTTCTTTGAATGTAATCGATTTAGGTTGAATAAATGTTGCTATATATACGCTTAAATATTTTTGGATTATTTTGAGTATTTTGTTGATTGATGTAGCTTCAGTTTAAACATTCGCCGATAGATGACGCTTACCTAAAAATCAGTTTAAATCACCAAAAAATAGTCATTAAAATCAGTTTTTAACTAAAATCTATTAAAACTATGTTCAAATTGATAAAATTCAATAAAAATAAGTAAATAAATAATTGAGACATTCCAAGTAAAAAATCAAAGAAAAATTGATAAATTTATTTCATTTACATCTTTTTAAAGGAGTGTTTACTTCTTAAAATAATTTTTTCAATTTCCAAGCGGTGTCCAAGAAAAACAAAATAATAACTTACAAAGTAAAAAAAATTAAAAAAGAAAAAAAGAAAATCACAGAAAAATGAAAAGTGGTGCGTGTCACACATAGACTACCGTAGATCATAAATAAACGACAGACATTCCTTATAAAAACACAATTAAATCTAATATATTATTATTATTTAATTTAAGCTACGTAGAAAAATAAAAACCAACCAAACAAAACAAAAATGGAGGAAAATCCCATCGGTTGCTTTTGCTCGGCGAAACCGGAAGGAGATTCTTGAATCTTGAAGGAAAAAAAAAAAAACTCTTCGTTGTTTTTTTTTTTTGGTTTTTTTTTTTAGAATTAAGTCTATGGTTAAATTCGTTAAGTTTGTTTACTTCTGTTTTATCATACAGAATCATCTGAAAAGAAAAAAAGTTTTTTGAGTTAAATGTCAGATGTTTTTATCGATTTTTTCTAGTTTTTAATTTTTAAAGAAATTATCGGTTTTTATAAATTTTATTCGATTTTTCTGTATAAATGTCTGATATTTTCCAATTTTAATCGATTTCAAGATATTTATTCGACTTTTTAAACTTTTTATTTATAATAAATATCAGATATTTTCCGATTTAAATCAACTTTTGCAATATTTATTTGACTTTTTTCAAGTTTTTATTGTAAATAGCCGATATTTTAATCGATTTTATTGTTTAAGTTTTAATTTTTTTATGTAAATAATCGATTTTTTTTTTATATTTTTCTTTTATTTTCCAAAAAAATAATCAATAAATTTTCGATTTCTAGCGAATTTTGTCATTTTAATCGACTTTTCCAATTTCTTAAATTTTGCATTACAAATAATCGATAGTTTCCAATAATTATTCAACTTTTGCTGTTTTAAACCAATTCTCATCATAAAAATCAATGTCTAAACTAAACCAAAAACATCAAAAATCGATAAAATTTAATATTAGGCCTTTAATCCCCGCCATTTTGGAGTAGCCACTTCCACTTCTGGAAAAATCACTCACCATGATACCACCATTTGGTTTTTTTCGGGTTTTTGTTACACGTTTTCACGTAAAAAGTGTTATCTGGTGGCCTTTTCTGGAATCAAAATTAAAAAAAATATAAAAATAAATTTTATAAAATAACATTTTCATATATAACATTCAGTTTACATGACAGGATAATCTATAATATTTAATACAATAATTGATTGGTTACATTTTTGAAACCATAACCACTATAGACAATCCTCTAATGTAAACTAGTGATAGTGACGTCAGAATATCTCACCTTTTCTTTGCAACTACTAAGCATGCTGACAATGCTAAGGCAAACCGACTGAACCGAGAGTGCGGGCGACCAGTCGTCCGTTAGGATAGATAAGCAGATGTGTCCATTGCTGTAAATGTGAGGATGAATTGGAATATTTTGGCCGACGAACACCACCTGCAACAATATCATTAAAATAAATTTAATTAAAGTATAATTTCGATAATTTGAAGAGCGATCTTCAGTTGGAATGAAATTATCTAAAGCAATTCACATCATTTTAAATAATTTAATTTTTTTTAACTTTTTTCATAATATTTGATGATATTTATCGATAACTTATTCGACTTACTTAGATATTCATCAAAATTCATTTATTTACATTGAACATTTAGCAATAGTTATTCGATTATCGTCGATACTAACCATGAGTCATTAATGTTTATTCTACTTTTCACCGATATTTGTTGATATTGTTAAAGAAAAAAAGACTATGGTACCTGTATTTGGGACACAGGTAAATATCGATGATTATCGGATTGATATCGATAAGAATCGACGAAGATCGAATAAAAATAGGCAAATATCGGTTGACAAGTGATGAAAATTGGAGGAATTTGAATGAGTATGGATTAAAATCTGTAAATGTCGATAAAAAATCTATTAAAAATAGCTAAATAGCAATAAAAATCGATCAAAAATAGTTAAATAGAAATAAAAACCTATTAGAAGGACCTAAATAACAATAAAAATCGATTAAAAATAACTAAATAGGAATTAAAATCGATTGAAAATCGCTAAATATCAATAAAAAACGATTAAAACTAGCTAAATAGAAATAAAACTCCATTGAAAATAGCTAAATAGCAATAAAAATCGATCAAAATTAGTTAAATAACAATAAAAATCGATCAAAAATAGTTAAATAGCAATAAAAACCTCTTAGAAATACCTAAATAACAATAAAAATCGATTAAAAATAACTAAATAGGAATTAAAATCGATTGAAAATCACTAAATATCAATAAAAATCGATTAAAGTAAGCTAAATAACAATAAAAATCAATTAATTATCGCTATAAATCAATAAAAATTATATAGTTATCCCTATGTATCAATAAAAAATCGATTAATATTAACGAAAATCATTATAAATCAGGTTTTCCAAATACCCAAATAACAAAATCAGATTTTCCAAATACCCAAATAACCTTAGTCTTATAAATAAATAGTCTTAAACCATTCTTCGATACATTTCACTACCATTTCACACAAAAAAAAAAACTCCCCACATTAATCACAACTTTCCATCCACTCATCTTTATCCCCTAATCACAAAACAAAACCAAATTTTCATCAATTTCAACCACAACATTCCAAACCAAAACCCAAACTCAAACAAAATCCAAACCTCAGGGGAATCGAAGGGATATTTGGAGCTAAATTTAAACTGCAGTTGAAACTTCTCTCCTTCGTACAACGTTCCTTTTGCTCCATCCATATCGACAATCCACCTAAAAAAAACACAAACAACAACAAATCAACATTTCACAACACTCGCAACCAAAACCGATCAATTACTGGGTCAAATTGGATCCGATATTTTCAGGGTTAATACTGACTCCTGGCGGCGGCTCCTTCTGAATGGCCATGAGCTCTTTTTGCAGCCGCCTCTGGAAAAAAAAACAAGAAAAAAATTCGAATTTTATCGCATTTAATGCTTTAAAGTGTTGGAATTCGAAAAATGGCGGAATTTAATTTTTTTATGCGTTTCTGGACTCGTTTTTTCACGTATTTCACCGATAATGTGTTTTAGAAGGGTTAGAAAGAGTTTTTTGGAGTTCGAATGTAGGAATTGAGAGAATAAAAGCGATGGAATTAAGGAAATGTTGTAAGCCTTACCTGCATTGACGCCATCTTGGTGCTAGCCCAGCTGGCGACGATGACCGTATCTTTTTATTGCGCCTTTGCGATCGTGACGTCACGTGACGTCATTTGTTATTAAAGGTTTTATTTTAAGTATGAAATTGAGTTTCAAAAGTTATTTTAGGTAAATAATATGATTAAAATAATTTGTTTTGTGATAATTTATAATTTCGTTATAATTTTTAAATGTTTTTTAGATTTTAAATGACCAATGAGAACAGTTTGAAAAACGGCGCGAAGTTTGAATTTAGTTTTGTTTTTACATGATTTTATTTCCAGTAAATATTTATTACACTCAATTTATGTTTTATTACATACAGATAACGTTAAATCAACATTTTACACGTTCATTAAACACCTCAATTCAGCTCTAGATCCAGTTCTGGGGGTCTGGTTCCAATCTCCAATCTCAGCGGTAGAAATCCCACTTTAGCAAGAAAACCCAAATAAAACTGCCACGATTGCAAGTTCCAGTAATCGCTAATAGTCGTCCCTGTATTTCGTACATCGAAAACCAACCGCAATTGAAGATGAACCCCAAAAATCTGTACATTATTGGACTTTATTACTCGGAGATGTGAAGTTGATAGCTCAACAGTTGACATCGTAATTTATTTATTTTATTAATTTGTTCTTTTTTTATATATATAAAATTTTTAATTTTTCAATTTTTTTTTTTTTTTTTTTTTTAGTTTTGAATCACGTGATTAAAAATCGTCTTAAAAATCGGTAAATATAATATTTTAGTTAGAAAATAGCTAAATTTATTGTTTCGAGGGTCTAGTTAGTGGAAAACGCTAAAATTTTAACGTAAAAAAATTTAGGCTTGGCGAGTATCGATCCCTCACGGATATATGATCATAGTTTTCGAATCGGCCGCCAAACCATTGCGCCAAATTGACAAAACACTGAGCTCTGTTTAATTGTAATATATGAAGTTAATAAAACATAATTTAATTTGCTTATTTGCCGTCAGAGGGAACCACCACTGGTTATACAATTACTTTTGAGCTTTAAATTTTCAAAGTTAATAAAAATTTTGTTTTCATGTTGGGATCGATGGAAAATATTTCTTGTTAATTTAACTGATGAATCGGCAAATTCGTGCTGCCATCTATCGATTGTGATGTGAATTCACAAAAATAAAAACCACTTTTCAAACAAAGTTAAAATAACAATCAAAAAGTCAATTGAGCTACTTAATTAAAAAAAAAAACTCAAATTCATAAATAAATCTTCAAAACAATTTTTTATTGTCTCAATGCTTACAAGAACTACAACTAATCACAAAATATACGCAAACAAACATCCAAATTCAAATCTTTCACACATTTCTTAATCTCTTCTACTTTACTACGAGTAATGCCACTGCAAAATGACAAACGCAATGTCTGCAATGGATTTTCCAACATCAACATCTGCATAATTGCATCGCCATTCAACAAATCACAAGAGTTAAAAGAAACGTTAGTCAACTTCGGCATCGGATTAATCGCTAATAAATCGCAAATCATTCGATCCGAAAGAACCATCCATGAACAAATGATCAATTTCTCCAAACCCCGACAATTTTCGAACAAAAGTGAAAAATATTTCACTGGAAAATTCTTACAATCTCTTAACTGTAATTCAACGTCTCGCAAATGTTTAAACGGAACGTGATCGCACGATTTGTCAACAAACTTCCCAACGAGCGACTCTGAATTGTGAACTTCCACCGACAATTCTTCGATAAAAGGACAATAATGGCCGATCAACTCGATCATATCGAC
>JAQFZP010001095.1:0-22578 GCA_034695745.1 Geophilus truncorum | reverse complement strand
AAATTCACCTGCTTTTTTAAAAATTCGTTTGCGCCCATTGCTTACTTTGTTTTGATTGGTCGTGACGTTATTAACACAGATTAACCAAAACGCTTAGATGGAGCGCAGAACGTAATTAAAAAATTATGTGATTTAGGTTTTTAGTAATAAATATTAAAATATTTTAACATCTTAAATGCACGAATTGAAAAAATTATGTAATCGCAGCCAGCCGAGCGCCGAGACGAGACTATAGTGAGGAGCGTTTTCACTAAATATCGATAGTTAGTTATCGATATGAGTAGTTCTGTTATCAAACTTTTTAAAATATTAAATGTTGATTAAATAATTGTTTTAATTTTGCCTGTTGTTTTAATTAGTTGTCTATACTATAACTTCAAATAAATTGATTTATTTCATTTTTAAAAGAGAAATAAAAATATCAACTAGAAAAATCGATATGTTTGCTGCGGTTCCACAGCGACTTCCGATTTTTTGTTTCCGGTTCGTTCTATTCATTCCTCCATTTCTTCTCGCCGAAATTGACGATGAGGGCAACCGGAGATGTAAGATATATACCTAAAACCATTGCTAATTTCTTTTTTCCGAGTTTTAATTTTTAATTTCTCTATCGCTCATTGCTTTTGATAGTTTTTTAAACTATTATTTTGTTAACAAACACAAAATTTTAACACGTGGAGATTGACACCCGCCATATTGAAATCAAACATTACCACGAACCATTTCTTTGTAATTTCATTTAATTCCTTAATATTTCAGTTGCGGGAGTATAAAGTTATTGGCCGGAAAGTGCCGACTGGAAAGGAGGAAAACCCACCTTTGTATCGGATGAGAATTTTCGCTCCGGACAAAATCGTGGCCAAGTCGAGATTTTGGTACTTCGCCAGAGTTTTAAAGAAACTGAAGAAAACCAAGGGCGAAATCGTGTGCTGCTCGCAAGTCTACGAAGCGAAACCCTTGAAGGTTAAAAACTACGGAATCTGGATTCGATACGATTCCCGAAGTGGAACCCACAACATGTACCGCGAATACCGTGATTTGACAGTAGCGGGAGCCGTTACTCAGTGTTGTAAGTTTTAATCTGTGAATTGTTTTTAGCACTTAGTCCTTTATTCGCTTTTACATTAATTAAAAGTCGAAACAGAAATAAGTGCGATAGAAAACTGCTACTTGTCGCCTTCCCTTGTTTTTTTAGATGGGGGAAGTGAACTCAAGTTTCAACACTTATTTCAAATTTATCTTAAACTTGCGTTTACTAAGATATAAAATATTTCTTTGAATCAGATCGGGATATGGGAGCACGTCATCGCGCTCGTGCACATTCGATTCAGATCATCCGCGTGAAGGAAATCGCCGCTAAGGATTGCAGACGGCCACATGTGAAACAATTTCACGTAAATAGTTTATTTAATTAAGTTGATTGATTGATTACTAAATTGGGTTTATTTGGATTTCAGGATAGCAAAATTAAATTCCCTCTGCCGTCCCGTGTTGTTTTGCAACTGCACAAACCTCGTTTCACAACGCGCAGACCGCTGACTAAATTTTAAGCGTGGTGAAGGTGTAAAGAGCGGAATTGAAATAAAAATACTAAAAATAATATGTTGTTTTACTTTATGATAGAAAGTTTTATTTCCAATTTCTGTCTAAAGCGTGAGACGCAGAATAACCCTTATTTTTAAAAATAGTTTTTGCTATTTTTACTATGTTAGAATCAAACGTTTGTGTGGGACCTGTGGAACAATAAATAGTTTACAATAGCAGTTGATTTTAAATTGTCAACATTTACCTTTAACCAACTCGTCGATATTATTTTTCACCTGAGAAACACGTTCGTAGCAAAATCCATTTGCCAATAGCAGCTAGAAAATGTAAATTGGGGGAAAAATTAATTAAATTACAGTAACCATACATCATTTTGATGAATTTTACTTCGTGATCTGCATTCTGCAAACCAATGCAATAAGAACGACTGGCTCTGCTCAGAGTAGCTGACATTGCATATAAATCTATTACTATATCTGCGAGTCTTCTCAGCGCCATTTGCTCATCAATTATTGCCTATTTTAAGTGAGATCAGTAAAAACATTAAAACAACATTTTTATTGAAGAATTCTTTCGACTTACTTTTCCATGTCGAGCTAAAACCACTTCTACCGCGTACTGGAATCGTAACACACAATATTCTAAATCTGTAGCAGCATTCTGTAACGATGGATGCAAGTTTCCAGGTAAATCTAAACTCATCGTTGGCTTTCCCACTGTTTGTCGTTGTCTCTGCCATATTTTTTTGAAGACAAAACTCGGGTTTTGTAATGGATTCCTCATTTTCCTGAATAATTCAATACAATTTTAATAAAACAAGTTTTAATTTGATAAGTATTACTTACTTCACAACATCGCTCAACTCACGACCAGCAAATTGAACACCCATTAGTGAAACAAACAATCGCAGAATTTCATTTGTACCCTAAATTAAAAAATAACAAAATCTTAAATTTTATGTGCAAATTATATTTTTCTATTATTACTTCAAATATGAGGCAAATACGCGTGTCACGTAAATATCTCTCAAAAGGGAAATCCTTCATGTACCCTAAACCACCGAGAATCTGCAAACACTCGCTGACGGCCCACCAAGCATTTTCCGAGCTAAAAATCTAGAAAATAAATTTAAATAAATTAACCACAAACATTTAACAACTTGTAGTTTTATCTAACCTTAACCACGGCTGCTTCCAAAGCACAATCTGCTTTCTCGCAGGAATCGAGCGTTCCCGCCGTTAAATACGCCATACTTTCCATAGCGTAGGTTGTGTACGCTATTTTAGCTATTTTTTCCTGAATCATTCCGAACTCCTTCAAGTGTTTGCCAAACTGTTTTCGTGTAATGGCATGTTCAACAGTCATTTCTAGTAATTTTTTTAAAACTCCAGCTAGTGAACTTCCCATGCTAAACCTCCCGCTGTTCAAAATATTCACAGCTATTTTGAATCCACCGCCGACTTCACCGATTACATTTTCAACTGGCACAGGCGTGTTGTCAAAATGTAGTGATGTGGCTAAAAATATTCAATTTATTTCAACAATTTATATTTAACTTTTAGTCTTAAATCAAATTTACTATTTGATCCGCAAATTCCTAGCTTATGCTCCGGTTTCCCACTCGTTACACCGCCGAAATTTCTTTCCACGATGAAAGCAGTTACTTTTTCTTTCGTTTCTTTCTATAAAATTATCAGTTTATGTAAATAATCAATTTAACGTGTTGTGAAGGAAACTTGCATCATCTTGTAACACTTCTGTTTTCGCAAACACAGTCATAATGTCGGCGATTCCTCCATTTGAAATCCATATTTTCGAGCCGTTGAGTAAGTATTGTTTCTTATCCTTTGATAAAGTCGCTTTCGTTTGAATTGAAGCAGCATCAGAGCCACTTCCTGGCTCAGTTAAGCAAAATGCCGCGATGTGTTCTCCGCTCGCCAATTTTGGCAGATACTTTGCTTTTTGAGCCTCGTTTCCGGCAATCAAAATTCCCTAAAAATTATATAATAACTTAAAATAATCGCAATAAATTATATACGTTCGTCTTCTACTTTCAAACCAATCGCTTGATGAGCTGCCAAAGTTACAGCGATGGAACCATCCAAACTTGTAATTTCACCCAACCGAGCGTACTCAGTGGAATTTAAACCCAAACCGCCATATTCTGGAGGTATTTGCATGCCAAATAAACCTAAATCTTTAAGCGCAGTCAGAACATCGTTGCCAATTTTAGATTCAGCGTCGATTTTCTTCGAGTCAACTAAAACAAAAATAAATAAATAAAATTAACTTAAAAACAAAATGTTATAAATATTTTCTTTTTACCTTGATTAAAAAATTTTTCAATGGGTGCTATCAACTGATTTAACGTGTCCAATCGTTCCGGATCCAAAACTTCTGGAAATGTTAAAACTGACTGCAAGAAAATATCATTTTTGATTACAGGGTGAAGTTATAAATACAGGAATTACGCACCTCATCATATCGACCTACAAATAGTTGTTTGATAAACGATACGTGTTGTTTTCTTTTCAACAATTTTTCAATTTGCCGTTCTCTTTTAAAATCAGCTGGTAGCTTTATTTCGTCTGTTTTGAACTCATCTGGTTTTGCTAAAGGTGATGTACTATCCTTTCTAGAGATGAACTGAATTTGTGCTGCACGATTTGTCAATGGATGAAGTTTACTCCAAACGTGATTACAGTTGTAGGCGACAATTTTCCCACGTATTATTTGAGAAATAAGCATTTTAAAGTAAATAAAAGAGTTGTAGTGCGATAGTAATGTGTTAAGAGATGGGAGAATGTTGGCGTTGTAGTGTTTTTCTCAATCTCGTAAAAACAGATCACGTGATCCTGACCCAAATAACCGATCTTTCCGTGGACCGGTTGCGATTTGCCCTTGCTTTGCATGCTGGTCTGAAGCGCCAATTTCGATTTGACATTCGACTCCTTCATCAATTTCAGCGTTTATGTTAAATTTTTGGGGAGATTTTACACAATTATTTACTCTTGTTTAAAAATTATTTTTACATTTATCACCGGGTCACTTTTCGCACCACAAATGCGATGGCACGCGATAAAAGTTAAACAAATTAATATCATGGAAGGTCTCTTCCATGTTAATATTGATAGAGTTGATATTATTTTGGTGATCACTGATCACTTATATTAATATTTCGAATTTATCACTGAAATACACCAAAAGGATTTATACGGTACTTAGAGTTTTCCCAAATGCAGGGTTTTCAACCGGTTCAACATTTTAACCACAAGGTTTGTGGTCATCACCAGAAACTGGACTTCATATTAAACCTAACTTAAGTCTAGGTGAAACCTTGTTTCAGCTCCTCGCTCTTTTCTGTTTCCCTTCTTTGACTGAATTCGAGAAACTTCCGAACTTGGAAGTCGGACTCCAGCGACATCGCTTGCTTGTTCATGTTTACATCTTTCATCGCCAGCGATAACGATTCGGGCCACTCGGTCTTGATCTGAGTCGCCACTTTGGCCATTTGCTTCCGTTTGTTATTTTCCTCTTCCTTCTCGAGATCCTCATCCTTGTCACCCCAGTTTAATCCTCGTCTAAAACATTGGTCTTTTTCGACCTAAAATTTTTCGAACAAAAGTCATTGCTAAAACATTTTTACTAATTTCTTACTTTTAACATTAAAAACACCATCGAGTTGGCCATTGTAAATTCGGATCCAAGTCCTCACTGTATAAAAAAATCGTAACAATTCGAGGACGAAGTCATTGCCCATCAGCCTAATTTATTCCGAAATTACTTAATGTTTAGGCCAAATTTTGCACTTTCTGTGTTTCTGATGTTTCTGGATATGATCATACCGTATAGTTTACGCTTTGCGCAATGAGAATTTAAATCGCGAAACTCGTAACGGTATTGAACACCGTTTAATTTAGCATTAATAATGCTTTGACTCATTCAGACATCACAGAAATGAACTTCTACGTACCGGTAGTTTATACAACTGAAACAGATTTTATTACTAGTTTAAATCCAACTACAAATTAAACAGATTTCGAACCCTGCGGACAATTTGCTGATAAATGCCCGGATTTTCCACACCTGTAACATAATTTAGCTTGCGGACAATCTCGAGACAAATGTCCCGATTTCATGCATCTATAACAAACAGTTTGAGGACAGTCCTTGGCTTCGTGCTCTACACTGCCACAACGATAGCACGCTTTTCTCTGTGGACATGATGCACTCATGTGTCCTTTTCGTCCACACCGGTAACACGTTATCTCAGGATTTTCATTAGTTGGACACTCTGCAGCTATGTGACCTGCTTGGTTGCAACGATAGCAAATTACCTGCGACTTCTATTTAGAAAAATATGTAAAACATTTTGTAATATAACAAATAATTTTATTGTTACGTCAGTCAAAGATTCCTGTAGTTTATCTAAATTTGCAGGCAATCGCGATGATATTTCGGTCGAAAAATTTTGATTATATGTAGCATTTATCTGTAAATATGTAAAAACACGTAAAGATTTACTTACGATACTAATTTCGTGTGGAAATTACCTGAGAAGAGATAGTCGAGAGTCGATTAGGCTTCGATGTGGATAGAAATTTAGACGATAAACTTCGTGTATAAAAGCCGAATATTCTATTCATGTTTCTGAGCTGTTTAATAGACATTGAAAATATAATTAATAATATAAAACACACAAATTCCTTATTAAATACCTTAAAATACAAACTTCTGAGTTCAGCGTGATGTCTTACAGCGATCGCGATCGGTCGTACCCAAGCATCAGAGTCAACACACTCAACAGCAATCACCTACAGCCCTCTATTGAGAGAATTTTGAAGCTGATTATTGCAAATCTACAACTACAAAAAAAATATTTTTTTTAAAAAACATGTTCTTTTTATTTCAAAGCAAATTACATAAAAAATATAAAGAAGTTCAATCAGCAGAAAAAATTAATACATCTAAAGTTCCAGATTTGATTTCTTTTTTTCAGAAATAAAAAAATAACCCATTATTTATCTTTAATTTATTTGATTAATCATTTGATTTTGTATCAATAAAGAAAATAAAAAACTTTGAATGAATAAAAGAAAAGATTTTAATTAAATGTTTTAACGATTTTCTTTGTTCCTAAGTTTGAAATAAACAAAAGAATAAAAAAAAAAATTAATTGCAACATTTTATTCAATGGAATAAATAGGTTTACCATTGGATAAATCCATATCATTCGTAATCGTTTTCTCAATTCAAAATGACTAGTAATATTAAGAATGTACGATATAATACAAATTAATAATGTCCAACTGTAACTGTTAATATACCGTTCCATGTTTAAGGTAAAAATGATCAATATTGAACAGGTAGAAATACATACAATAAAAAAAAAGTGTTGTTATAAAAACCGGAAAAAACATTCACACTAACGCGAA
This sequence comes from Geophilus truncorum, assembly GCA_034695745.1. Classification (NCBI taxonomy): domain Eukaryota; kingdom Metazoa; phylum Arthropoda; class Chilopoda; order Geophilomorpha; family Geophilidae; genus Geophilus; species Geophilus truncorum. The sequence continues at coordinate 15,598 of JAQFZP010001095.1, read as the reverse complement.
AACATCTCAAAATGTCACAGAATATTGTATTTCAATATTTTCAAAAGTAAAAAAATTTACAAAATTTGTGTGGCAGTTTTATTTCGACAAAAAACTTGATAAATTTATTTACAAAAAATAAAAAAAGTTAAAAAAAACCGCCATAAAAATTTCTTGAAAAAAAAAGTAAAAACTCGTACATTATCATCAGATGTTATAAAAAGTCTGCACATTCTAATATTACAATCAATGTAACGTACAATCAGCGGAAATATCCTACATTTTGGCCTTTAATAAAAAAATCTATTACTAGGCCTACGTGACGATACGTTTAGAAGTTAATACATAACATCCTGAATCCTGATATGAGAGCTTCAGGTGAACACATGGAGCGCCACATCACAGTTACAATTACACATCAGTTTCCATATAAGCTACACTCTTGATTGTAACATATTTTTATTTTATTCGTTTATTTATTAAATAATTCAAGTAGGCCAGAAATCTATGGATGAAGTAGGCCACTCATAAGGCTATCAATCAATCAATCAATATCAACAATACTACAGTTGTTTAGTGTACAAAATTAAATAAATGTCTATTTCGTGTGTAACAAATAATACAAAACGACCGAGCAGTTCCTTTCGTTCATCACTTTCCTACATTTCTTCTCGATTCATATGGGCAAATGTGGAGAAACTGAAGATTTGTGCATAGCTCCTTTAAGAAACGGTAAATTAGGCAGTGGCCGACCCACGGGCGGCGGCGGCGGCACCAACGACCTTTGATACGGCGAAGCTCCTTGACTGACGCACGAGGAACTCGTGTTATTACTAGGGTCCGTGTTGGTACTATACCGACTACCGGCCATTAACAAGTTGTCCCACATTTGCAGTCTCGTGTGGATTTCACGAAAAGCTGGTCGCCTAGCGGGAATCTCGTGCCAACACTCGACCATAAGTGCATACACGTGCGACGGACATTCGTCGGGGCATCGCAAGAGGTGCCGCGAGCGAACCATCTCTATCACCTCCTGATTGGAGAACCCGAAGTACGGCTGTAGGCCGAAGCTGTAAGTCTCCCACAAGAGAATTCCAAACGACCAGACGTCGCTCTCGGTGGTGAACTTGCCGTACAAAATCGCTTCCGGCGGCATCCAGCGGACTGGGAGTAAGGATTGCGACTCGATGCGGTAGTAATCCGATGCATAGATGTCCCTGGAAAGGCCGAAGTCGGAGATTTTGACGGTCAACTGGTCACCGACCAAACAGTTCCTAGCTGCCAAATCACGGTGGATGTAATGGTGTCCTGAGAGATACTCCATCCCGGCCGAAATCTGAACGGCGATGTACATGAAATCGGCCTGGTCCAGCACGTGGCAGGTGCCGTCGGCGCTGCTGGCCGACACGTCCGAGTTGGGGCCGTGAACGATGAGGAATTCGTGCAGGTTGCCCTGCGTCATGTACTCGAAGATCATGGACAGAGGCTGCTCTTTGATGCTCACGCCCAAAAGGCAAATCACATTGGGATGGCGCAGATTCGATAAGAGTTCCACTTCTCGCCGGAAATCCTGAACTGTCTTTAAGGTCGCGTTCGCTTTCACCGTCTTGATGGCCACGGGCGTCGAGTTTCCCATACCGTCGCTCGATATGCCCACCAGTTCGCCTTTGTACACTTTTCCGAAAGCGCCTTCGCCCAGCTCCTTCTCGAAGCGAATCTGCGACATGGGAAACTCGCGGGCGCACACGGCCATCTTGGGCAGCAGGCTGCTAAGCTCGAGTTGTTGGTTTTGGTAGGGTTTGGTCGTAGGGGTCACGACTTTGGCTAGTGGTTTCGATAACCCCGTTCTTCTGCGCCACCAGAACAGAAGCACCGCCGAGAAGAGAACCACAGCGAGGATTGCAGGAATGGCGTAGTAAAGCCATTGGTAATTATCTGCTCGCAATTGGGAGATAAAATAAAGTTTAGCATTTCTCACGCTTCAGTGCAAGACTGGTTCGCAATGCTGCGACGCTCGTTCGTGCGTAATTTGGTATTTAGCGAACAACATTCGTTGTTAAACTGTAGCATTAATAGACTAATAGTTGTGAACGTCATTTTTAATTGTGCAGCGTTGTAAACCAGTCTTTGGTTAGTAAGAGATTATTGTTACACTCATAGAAATAAAGGGTATAAAATGGTATTAATCCAACCATATACCTTAAGTTTCTAAATTCTACCTATAAAGATAAAAAAAAAAACACTGCAGAAAGGTATACCGTAGTTGTTAAGTAATAATAAAAATTATCATTAAATGGTATAAAAACATCTAAACTACCTCTTAAGGTACAGTACATTCTTAAAAGAGGTCTTTATTCAACAAATTTTATCTTTTGATATATGGATGTACCTCTAAGAGATATACGTATAACAAAAATTGTCATGTTTCTAAATAAATTTAAATCACCTTGTGGCAACCTTCCAGATATAAAATGTTTACTGTTTCCAATCGACCTCTGAGATTTAAGATTATGCCGTTTTCGAAATACCTAGAGGTTTTACAAGATAAACCTCAAGGAATATCCAATGTACCCTAAAGTATATACCTGATACACATTATATCCAACAGGTACTAATAAATACCTTAAAAAATCGAATTAGAGACAAACATTATACACCTAAAAAGACATTAAATAGCATCATTTTATATCTTTTTATACCCTTTATTTCTATATAAGTGTATACCGGTAATAAAAAGAATAAATTCTTACAGCATTTAGGAACTGAACATGCTTCTTTCTCCACGGAATCGCTCGTGGTAAAACACCACGGCTGGTCTTCCAGGCCGCCGGGATTCCGGCAGAAATTATGGCCACCGATAAGCTCGGGAAAGTGGGACGTCTTAAGACTCATCATACTGCTCAGACTCCATTTGAGGCATTTGTAACCGCTCACAGTTTCACTTATGGTCCCTCTGTAGTCCGTCCCTTTTCCGGTATAACAATTCGCTTGGTCTAAAAGTAAATGAATGTAAAAGAAAAAATAATAAATAACTTATGCATGCACAAAAAAGAAAAAAAAAATATAAAAAGACATAAATAAAAGAGGAAAAATGAAAAGGCGGCCACGGTTGGTCAACCCTTGGCACATTTCCGACTGTCAGAACGAATTTCACACTCAGTGATCAGTAACGGGTTAACCCTTGTTTCCATGGCATTCCACAAAATGAATAATCACTCACCGGAATAGGAAAAATGCCAACTGCCAAAACTCGCACGACAAGGCCGGCGTTTCAGGGTTTCATTAAAAACGATTAAAAATGTGCGACTTACGAGTGCTCTCCGAATCAGCAGTAGCTGCGAACGAGAGTTGCAGACAGTGTTTTTGCCGAATTGTGTCTTGAGAAGGCAAATCTTGACAGTCGGGAACGATCATCTTGGGTCCAATGACGGCGTGCTTTTTGGCTAACGCGAATTCCACTCTGCATATCTCGTTTTCAAGATACTCGCACTCTTCGCGACAAATGAGTTTGGGCGCCACGGTGCCGTCCGACGATCGGATGCAAGGTGGGAAAGCGTTGTAACAAAGAGACGGTATGGCGAACTCGGCACAACGGGGAGATAAGTCTCCAGACGTTGCTATGACGGTCAATGCTTCGGTGAGTTTGTCTTCATTGAGCCCTTGTTCGACCGGAGAACGGACGAAAATGCTTTGGTTGCCAATGAACTTGGCACATGCAGCTCCGCGATATGTCTGACAAAAGCCCGTTTCACTAATGCGTCCATTGGGGAACTGAGTGTCTAAGCCTTCGAATACGGGTGAACTATTAAAAAAATAAAATAAAATAAAATGAAAATTTTAATTTTCTAAGTTTTAAAAATACGTGAAATGGGTGTGGTGAATATGTCAGTGTAAATTGCAATTTGGTAATTAGTAAATGTAATTTACTCACCACGAAAATTTAAAAAAATAAATAAAAACATTTGCTCCTGATTTGTAAATTCAATCAAAAAATGTGTAGCGTTCCCAATTTATCCGCTTTTTATTTAATTCTTGATGTTATTGGATGAGGCTCGGTTCACTCGAGTAGAAAAGAATGATTTGGCAATAAAACCTAACTATGGCTTTACTTAAATTTTTGATAGGCCTCTTGGCGGCTCTTTTTCCGCAGCTGCTATCCACTGACCCCGTTAAATTTTTACGCGCAAATATAATGGGATCCATTACCTGTGATATTGTTCTAATTTAATGATATTTACTTGTCACCTTGTTTTATTTGTCATTAAAAGTAAAAAAAAAAAAATTATTTCTTTTATAAATCCTGGTATATAACTTTTGCTTCTTTTTCTATTCTTTTTAATTCCTTAGAAAAAAACTTACACAATGGTGCAGCAATTATTGTTCCCCGCACTACTGTGTGCAATTGCCAATGATTTCAGCAACCCCCGCGGGTACTTCGGGTCATACAAAACGTCAGGTCTACTACCACACGGCCTCAGAGTGATTTTGCTTATCTAGGCACTTTTGGGACCATCTATTTTTTCTCCCCGAACTGGTTCATCACCTTCGAAGCAAACTTCATCACCTTAACAACATCAAATTCCAGACGTTGATTACACATCAAAATTGACCGCAATTTCCATGAAATATTTATTTTTTATTATTATGCTTTCGCACACGCAAATGGCTCATTTTTTATTTATCTCTGCGCGAGATCTGCAAGTTGAATTCATCCTTTTTTGCATTGATTAATTATTAGATGCATTATTATCTGCCAGATCAGCACAGTAGCCAGTTTAAAATCACGAGTTGTTGTAGCTAATTTAACTGATAGGGCTGCAATTTATTGCGTAAACATCGTTTAACTCGAAAAAGATTTGTGTATTATAGGTACTTATATAAATAATAGAATTTGGCGTCTGGTTTAATGTTTGTTGCAGTTTTTATATATTTTCTTTTCTCCAAGAAAAGTGAAAAAAAAAATGCGAGTAAAGTGTAGGATCAAGAAAAGTGTACATGGAAGATTGTGTTCCAAAGGGAGAAATAAAATTAAAATTTTAATAAGATTTAATTTTTAATTTAATGAATAAAAAGGGAAAGGGAGAGAGGAAAAAAAAAGCGTTTTAAGAGCTAAGTAGTAAAATTTTAATTTTAAATAAACCAATGTCAGCTGGGTTTGCGATATTAGGCTTGGATAAAGTGACACGATAAATTGAGAAAAAATTTTAAACTAGGAGACAAGAGGATAGAATTGCAAAGTGGGTGATAGGAGACACTATAAATTTGCATCTTAACACCAATCAGTGACTGAATAACATCAACAGTGGCTGACGAGAAAGTTATTTGCATAGTGTGATAGGGGAAACTCGCTATCTTCACTTGAGAAGAAATAGTCTTTTTCAATCAGTTTTCAAAATGAAATGCAAAATAGTGCCAACACTGGGATAGAAAACATACTGCTCGTGCCAGGAAATTGAAAGCAAATGCTACATTTTTTCCCCAACTTATCATTTATAAAAAAAAAATCTATAATTAAAATTTTTTTTTCTGAAAATATAATTAGGTACCTACATGGTACGCGAGAGTCAATGTTAGTTTCTTGTGTTTTTCCGTTTAAAAATACTTAAATAAGAATTCTTATAATATTTACGATCCATATTTACGCTATGAAATAAATAATGGTTATAATCTTAAAATTTCAGTTGTCATCCTTTCCAACTACAAAAATATATTAAAGTCTGCGTGCAGCCATTCTGCGAACATTAAACTTATAGCAGAATTTTTTTCTTCCATTTCAATTTCGCATCAGACATTATTTCTGATATCCCCTCTCAAGCAACCAAAAACAATTCTTTCCCTTGCACCATTATATAAAAACATAAAGCAAAAAGAGTAGAAATAAGCCACTAAATCACTCCACTTAAAAAAAAAGTAAATATAGAGAGAAAAATTAAAAATTTATCAAGTCACGTTAGGAGTAGGAGCCAAAGAGAATACAAATAGAAAGCATAAATAAAAAATAAGCAACAGTTAACCATTTTAGTCACGCGCGGACAATTATGAATTTTTAACGAGATTAAATGATCAAGGACTAATTGAAATTTAGAACGCTTCGTTAAGAAGATACACAATTTTATGTTTTCATACAACATTTGCAGCAAAAGCGACTCTCCGGTCAGACGAGAAAAGACTTTCAAGAAGTACAGGTAATTAAAAGTCAAGTCTAATGGAGTGCACATTTAAGACGACTTGTAACGTAATTAAAAGCCACGGGTAATGAAATACACTTTTGTTTTCGTCTTGCGCAATGGTGCCAATGTGCCATCTGCTACGTCCATCACTGAATTTACATAGAATTTTCTAATTGCACGTGTTTATAACCGAGAGCGACTGAGTTAAAGTGGAATTTTAAATGAAAACTCATCTCCTTGCTCATCAAATACGCATCCCAAGCACAAATCCTCACTTAAAAAATCACTCAAAGCGAAGTTAAATGTGTCTTAAAAATTTAAATTTCAAAAACCGTTTTAAAATATACTTTATAAACAATATTTGCATCGATGAATAATTAATTCTCTTAATAATCCCTGGCAAAATTATACAAACGCTCTTCAAAAGTATTATTATTATTATTTTTAGTGAGCAACTTTCCGTCTTAATTCAACTCCACTTTTGACTTTAAGTAAAAAGCTTTTAACGTAACAAGTGAGTGCGAAGATACGAGTGTTTAAAAATGTTATCAGGAATTTAATGGCAATTCACTGTCCTGAAATCAACTCCCGAGGGAAGGAAAATCAAGTCAGATTTGTGTGAAAAGCATCTTCTCTTATTACTGCAACTTGTGATGCTGCCTTGGTTGTCATAGCAACCACTCTGCAATCCTATTCCATCAATTATTCCGCCATAACTCGAGCGAGAGAACCGACCCAAGAGCATGGCCAACGGAATAAAAGAAGAGAAGGGGACTATCATATACAGAGTGAAATGGAATTGAAAAAAATATATAAAAAGAGAGAAAAAAAATCCTTTTAGTAGAGCTCAAATTTTCATTACAAAGTGTTTTTTGTTTCCAATGGTGACGATGAATACGGGAGCCCATTAAAAGTGATGGGATGGGAAGCGATTCATTTGTTAGCGTACTTAACAGCCGTCTTGAGGTATAGAAGAAGCATTTCTATTTCCCCGAAATGAACATTTAGATATAAATAACCAGGGGGTTTGTTTTAACACAATGACATCACCCGATGTCATCGTACGGCAGATTCGACGCATCTGCTCTCGATTTTTCATGAATATTTAATGTAATGGATAAACAGTTTTTACGTGGGCCCCGGGCAGGCTTTGCATAAACTCGAGACTGCAAATGCAAATAATCAAACAAGTTTAATAAATAATATTAAAAGCTTGTGGTTTGCGGTTAATATCATTCTGTTTTATCTTAATTTATCAAACAGTTCCTGCATTTTTCATCTTTTAATTTAGATTAATATTTGACAAAAAGTTTCAAATAAGCAAAATACCATATATTGTTTTAATGTTTAGAATATTATTTATAATATACCTTAATTTTAACACTCTTCAACAGCGGAAAAGAAAAATTACATGTATGATGTTTAGCCTACAGCTGCATCATCTAAGGTATACGCACTTTGTGCAAAAAGTTTATTTTTACTCGTGCGTACGAGCGGCCTGAGGTTATTTTTTGTTGACATGTTCTACTTTTGAGTGAACCTTGTTTACTTTTATCCGCTTGGTATTTTTCAAAATTTTGAATCTGATCCTCTCCTAAATATGCTACTGTCCATTTCAATTTCATCAACTTAAATTCCTTGTAATATGCCAAGGTCAACACATGTACATCACATCAAGTTTTGGCATGTTATATTCATTCCGTATATTAAATATCCACCCACGCATCGACAGAAAACCTTGTAAAGATGGCAAATAAAATTAGGCACTCACCTTCCGGCTAAATTAGGAAAATTAGGAAATATCGGAGACACATTGGGCAGCCCAGACGCTGGCTGAATTCGATCTGTAAAACAACATTTAGGGCGTGAGTATGAAATGCGTGTTTTGAATTTGAAATTTCTCAGCATCCACACATCAAAAAACTTATAAAAATATTTCGATTCTCGCAATTTAATTCAAAGTACTTTTATTAACCCTAAAAAAAAGTTTCAACTGTGCAAAAAGTGAGTGAACGAAATTATACATCAACAACGTTGCAAAAAAACTTCTCAATGTGGAATTTATACGAAAAGAGAAAAAATAAATATTTTTACCGCGTCTTCCCATTTTCACGACCAAGATGCCAGTAGTGTCCACAAGATGATGTGGCGTGCTCGCTTCACATCGGTAATATCCCGTGTCGTGCGTATCGAGTTCGACAATCCGGACCCGAGAGCCGTGTCCCATAACGGTGGAATATCGTCTGACCAAGACTCGGCCCTTTTCCTCGAGTAAAGGTGCTTCGTTCTTGAACCACCGAAATTTAATCGGCGTCGGTTCGCCCTGTACTTCGCATCTCATTCGCACTCCTTCTCCAGAAACTTTAGTCATGTTCACTAAAGAACGAATTAGCTTCAAAAAACCTATTTGGAAAATAATAAAATAAAAATTTGAAAAAAAAAAAAATTAGTATCGAATGTTGTTATATTAAACTCGACACCCTAAGTGCTAAAGCGTTATTAGATTTCCATTTGATTACATTAATTTATTATGACACTTAAGTGGTGAAAGAGAAAAGAGTGAGTGTCTGTGTTCACTGAGACGTTGGAAAAACAATGAAAAAATGAAATTAAAATTTCAAATATGTTTCAAATGTCCAATATCATTTCAAGAAAATTGTTTTGCAAAATACATGACCTTTTATTGTCGTTTTATTCATTGCTACACAGTCGCATGCTGAGAAGTAATCAGATAAAGAGCACTTGTACTTATTAAATGCACGACATAAATAAAAGCGTTTAGTAACAACAAGATGGATTTATACGTGCATAAATCTTTTATATTACTAATGAAAAGCAGTGTCGAGTGTTCCATCTTTTATATAAAACGCTCACCTTTGCAATAATAGGTTACATTAAAATACCATTTTTTAAGAAAAGAGAAATTGTGGTTATAAAACGCTTCTTTTGATTGATCAATGCAGAAATCGACAATAAAAAGCTTTTAGCACGACGAAATTGCGCATAGATGTGTGAATAGCAGATTATTGACGTGTCAAACTCATGCGTTTTCGCCATTCTTATCCCACAATCGACGTTATGGATTTGCATCCGAGCTTACAATTGTCACTCACTTTATTTATTCATCTCTGGTTTTAAATTAAGCCTCAAATTAGAGTAACAACACTCGAGTTTAATTAACACACCATGTGATTTCGTGCCTAATTAATTACAATGATGATTTGGAGAAATGTGGGCGGGGTTGATTAGCAGATTACAAGAGAGGTGTGAATCCATATTTTCCGCAATGCTTGTTTCATTGATCAGTTCTTCAAAGGGGAGAGGAGAACGGAAGAGGCATGACGGAGTACCTGGGGCTCGAGACTTGACTCATCTCCCCCTCAAATTCCCCCATCCCAAGAGATAAAATGTGGTTGACTTATCCTTCATTAGTCGGTGACCACAGAAAGCTAACGATGGGTTTACCCAGATGTTGAATGACAAATGAAGTCTATTTTTTTTACGTGAAACTATGCTTTTAAATAAATGAAATGTTTTTCATTCTTTTTTTTTAATTTGAAAAAATATTATTATATAAAAATAAAGTGAGCGTCTGTGTGATTTTTAGCCCTAATTAGCTGACATTATTCCTTCTCCTCCCATTTCACCCTAAGTAATTTATAATTTTAGATTCTCCTTCTCATTATTTTTGCCCGGCTTGTTATAAGTCAGTGAAACATTGCGAAAGAGACAGCTTTACAATTGTTAAATGGTACGTAAAACTGTATTCTTTCGCTGCAGTAGATTCAGATTTACAACTCCACCGAAAATAGTGTTTGGGCATTCAGTTTTAGAATAGAATGGCTTCTTAGTGGCTTTGTGCGTTACAAGATACAACTAAAAACTCAAAAATATATTTTTTTAAAACACGATTTTTAAGAAATTTATTGAACAAAAAGAAAATGCATAAATTTGGCAAAATTTGTATTAATTTTTTCATTTCAAAAAAAAAAAAGAAAAAAAAAAGAAATTGCGAGAGGAAAATAATTTACTTATGCTCAGTCGTGGCTCATTTATCTTTGTAAAGGCAAGAAGCAGTTGAACTTAACTTTAATTCCATCTATTTAGAGGTGGGAAAAGAAGTGTGCAAACCCATCAATTCCAACTTTTAACTTATAATTACTCCCCCACGTAAATACATCATCGAAAATAATTTATGAAGTGAGGACTTCTTTAACACTCAACTGGAAATGAACGATAGCCGAATTTATACGTAGTATCAGCTTTGCACTTGGGTGAGCGTGTAATTATTCCTATTCCCTAGTTCACAGCTAGTTTAGTCGGAAAACAAAGCCCTCTTAGTCGGATTGTAGTTGCAACGCAAACAATCGGTGGATAATGAGACGTGCAAAACGCAAATTATTTCAAACTTGACCTGATAATTAAAGAGGAAAGACTTTCCAATAACGCTGTACAGTATATAATGGGTAGTTTCCCTAAAGGCGCGACTTAGGTGACATCTAATTTCGTGTCCAAGAGAAACATCTTGCTTGTAATACACTTTCCCCCTAAACACCTGCAATTCCTTTATGGCTGCTTAATGGTTCATGGTTCATGATAGTGTTAACGTCCCCTGCGACTACTCAAGCTCATGCAAGACACGGGAGTCTTGCAAGACGTGGTTACTTTTAGATATCAGCCTCTTTATTACTAACATTTATCAGACACAACCTTAATTAGCGCTCAAAATAATTCTTATTAAGTGTTTGCTTAGTGAAAATATTATGCAGTTAGCAGTTAGTAGTTAAAGGCTATATCTAGTAGAGGTTTATCGAAATTAATTAATTCTGCGTTCAAGTAACCGTAACTTTGAGAATCTTGTACTGGTGCAATGAGGGTAGCGAGAGCAAATACAATTCCAGAGACTGTAAACAAAATCACAATAACCAAACATCATAAAAAAAAGACGAAAATAACATTCTATCATAAGATATACTAGGATATAGAAAAGTTGTTTAATTTTAACTTTTCGATGTTTTGGATATTGTTTTTTTTGGTACAGTAATTAACTTTCTCAATTCTTAGTTTTTTAAAAACTACTTTTTTGACTTGTTTAATGATCATCAGGCCCCGGTTTTAATTAGTGTTGAACTATTGTCTTAATCTCTGATTTTGTTCCTGCTCGCACTTAATTTGTAGCGTACGTTTAATTTAATATCATTTCCAATTTAGAGAACATGTAAATTAAACTGGTTGAAATGAAAATTTGTCTCATAGAGGGGAATTGCAATTTCAGATTTTATCTAATTAATGTACTATAATCTCACTTTAATTTAAAACGTAAAAAAATCTCTAATTGATGATTTCCGGAACGTGTAATTTTACCGTTAAAATTCTCTAACTGCAAGTGTAATTATATTTTTTTCAACTTAATTGTTTGTTTGTTTTTTACCTGGTTTAGCGCTCACAACTGAAGAAAAAGTCGACTGCTCCGATGTCACGTCAACAGAAGACCTAAAAAAAAAAAAAAAAAAAAAAAAATCAGTTGACTGTTTAATTTAAACAAATTTTTCTATTTTTTTAAGTCAAAAAACTAAAACCTCAGCAATATATTTTTAAAGGGACTGCTTTATTCGTGTTTCCCCTTTCATCTGGAATTTTTTAAATTTCCCAGATTCATTTGCAAGACTAAACATCTCCCAAATTTGTTTTTTTATTTCTTGTAAAATAACTTGTAATCTCGTTTTTAAGACAAGAACGCTGACTCACAAATACCACTCACCATGACAAACCCCTGAGAGAAAAGATAAGAGAGAGAAAAAAAAAACTAAAATAAAAAGAATGAAAAAAAAATGGCTTCATATTTTTACAACTTGTGATATGGAAGTTTGCACAAACATAAACACTTATTCAGTATCGCTCCATTTATAAATAAATTTTAGAGAAAAACATGAATAAACTTTTTTCCAAGTGCGTTTAAAAAAAAAAATTCAAGTTCACTCTTCCAGTTAACAACTTCCCAGTAGGAAGCCATCTGAGTTTTTATTTCTTATCGCTCCAGATGGGTTTGTGTTTATATACCCCTTGTATCTGGCTTGTATCATGTAAGGGATTATCTTCCGCTTCCATCTTCTGGTTTTAGAGAAGTGCAGTTTGGGAAACAGGACACGAAGAATGTAATTACGTTTGCTGAAGTGGACTCACAGAATTAACGCTAAAACAATTAGGATTCTTTGACCGTGTTCATGCAATTTTGAGACCCTTGTACACACATCCATAAATATTTTTTTTATACTTTCTAGGGCCTTACCAGTAAACAAGTGTTTTTTGGTTAAAAAAAACAACTTTTTTTTTTTTTTTTAAAGTTTAAATTAAATTTATAATTTTTTATCTTACAATTTTAGATTTTAGAAAAGATTTCTAGAGCATTCCAAGCCATTAATTTTTCGGTAGAAGAAGAACCAAAATAACTTTCAAAACCCAACAAATCACTCAAAAGAAAATTCCTCCAGTCGCGCAAAACGTCTGTCATAAGATGTCATGTTTTTCCAAATTGTAGGAAACATGTAATTTGACATCGCATCAAATGAAAAAAACATGACGAGATATCTTAACCTCAATTTGTTTTCGAGAAGAGAGAGAAACGGAGAAGGGGATAAAAAAAAAAAAAGTCGAAAAGTCAAGAATATGATTCACTATGTCATTTCACTCACATATTAACAAAACTTTAAATCAAAAATTAAAGTACGAAAAAGGGAAGATCGTTGAACCGGGAAAAAACCCAAATGCAACAGGATTTAAATGTAATAGACTTCCACGTAAGGATTTTAGGTTCGAATGTCGGTCACCCATGCTGTGTGAATGGCGGATGAAATGTTCTTAACTCTAATGAGCTTAGTGCAAGTGCGACATGATGTAACACTTTGCCCTCTGTGGTTTGTATTCGGCTGTTTTGAATTGATATTTAAAAATAAAAAAAAAGTGAAATTAACGTAAAATTCGATTAATTCGCATCAATTTCGCGAGTGGTTGAAGTTCTCCTCCATCCGAGTTTTATTAGTGTCAGAGGGCCAAAACACGTCATAAATCATGTAGAATATTTAATACTGCACTATTGAGAGTTGATGTTATTATAATCTTTGTTTTAAGTTGAAAATTGTAAAATTGTTCATTTCTATTCCACGCTGTTGCGTCTTAAATAGGTTATCCGCGTCGTACTTCATGAATATTTCGCTCTTTGTCACGCTGGTATAAATGGTTAAACAAATGTTATTTTTTTCTAGTTTTTTCGCAGAAGCTTTTAAAAGTTAAGTCACGGTTTAGTATTCCGTTCGCATTGTTGAGCTGTGCGCCATTCTCCCAGTAGCTATGGTAATTGAGAAGTTGCATCAGTTGGGAATTTCTTGCGAGAATTTGAAAAGTAGCTAGTTTATACAACACATCAACATCATCCGAAGAACTAAAACCCCGTATTTAGCTGGGGAGTTAAATGAGCGAGTGCATGAAGAAGGAAGACAACTGAGTCTCAAATTAAATTTTACCCCTTTCCAACGTTTTCTAATTTCAAAATTTAGGCGTTATTTCCCAGATGAAATCGCCAGAATCTGTTATAGTTCGGAGAACTTTTCAGATTCAGTAGAGAATTGAAAAAATGCACTTCTAAAGGCGCCCAGAAATTACTGCGAAATGTGTCGCAAAAGCTCCTTTTACTTCATTTGCAGGTTGGGCGAATTTTCATACTCCGAAAGCGACATCTAGCGACTCGAGCATTCCTATCGACGCATCAATATTGACGTATTTATTGGTCGGTAAAAGCAGGAGCAATAATAAGCCTACTTGGGTTCGATGATAGGCATCCATCTGTAAAATGCGACGCCAAATTCGCCAGTTCCGTCAGCGCTGACACGAGTGAATCAACAAACATTGTTGCATTCAATCTAGATGCGGAGCAAAATTCTATTAATTCGGATAAATTGTCAGCTCTAATGCTCCCACTGAGTGATGGTCGTTCTACAGAATGTGTCAAGCCGAGTTTGTAGAAACTATGAACAGATCAATAAATTGCCAATTGCTTCCCCTCTTGTCACTGGAGACCAATGCAATGGAGGGGTACGTGTTGAATAACCCCATAGAACCCCTTCAAAACTGGGGTTTTCTCTCTCTTTCTCCCGACTCCGGATCAATACGCAGTAAGGGGGTGAACAGAGGTTGTCATAAGATGTGGAATTTTCACCCATCATGTAATGTAATTATGTGAAAATGTGTTTATGGATGGAATAAGTCGTGAAATATTGAGTTTCAAAGTGCAATTTCGACGTTTTAAGCGAGTGTAAAATGAAGTGTTAACAATTTATGAGATTAAATTTTTTTATCCAGAAATTAACATCAAATTGAACAAATTTAACAACAGCAGGCAGCAATTTATTGATCCCGCATTTTCTGTGTAATTTTCGGCTTAGCGACTCGTGTGTTTATTCTTAATTTCTTTTTATTTACGTCCCTTTTCATTTAAAAGCGCTATAAAAAATCTAATATCATGTGGGCAAAGTAAAGTTCGAAACTCCTCTCGTAAATTACGTACGTGGAAATTGGTGTGGTCACATTCTTCATGTCATCGTCCTTGTCGTAGTCGTATTCCACCTCGTAATCTTGATTTTCACTCTGAGGTAAACTCTGGCTCCATGCTAAAATGCCAAAAATAATAATAATAATCATTAGAAAAACGTATTACTTTTAATTTCTTCCCCCAAAATGATTGAGTAATACGATCTTTTCATCTATTTCCTTTCATCTTTTTCTTAAACGAAAACAAATAAACCAGAGGAAAACAAAAGATGGAAGATTAAAAATTTGACATTTCACGAGAGAAGCACACATCTTAAAGAAAAGTCATTGCAAATAAAAACATTTTCTTTCTAATACTCCACGAGATCTTCAGTGTTTTCTTTTCAGATTTAAGATACGATGAAATGAAAATCTGCTCAGTAAACAACATCTACTCCATGTTTTGATTTTCCAACATTTCACCAACATTTTCCATCATTTGCATGTCTTATGCAATGGTGTTATAGGTATTCTTCGCAATTCAATACACTCTTGGCCTAAATCACACCGAGTTGCACCACTTATCTGTCCATCTACACATGCAAATCAACCACCACCACGTGTGATCAATACATTTTAACATGACAATAGCAATTATAATATGTGGTTTCCAGGACGTGTGCACTTCACATCTTCCGTGCAATTGAAGTTGACGTCTTTACAATTTTTTTTAATCATTAAACTCGGCAAAACATTCCCCCTACCAACTTTCATGAATGAAAACCCAGGGGAGTTTGAAATGTAAGGTTAACGTATGTTGAAAACCACTGCGTGAGACCAATCGCCTTTTACCAGGTCTGTAAATATGAAACCGGAATTTTTGTATAGAAAATAACACGTTTATTGTATGTAAATTATAAAAAATA
>JAQFZP010001094.1:0-22611 GCA_034695745.1 Geophilus truncorum | reverse complement strand
GCAGCTTACAATTTCTGTCACTAGATGGCGTTAAACAACTGCGCATGCGCAGATTGCAAATGTCGAAATCGTGTATTGAAGACGCCCCGCATTTGCAAAGTGAACGCATTCCACAATACTAATGTTATGTTTAGGTTGAATTACATAAGAGGATGTGTCGTGACATGATGGGACACTTGCAGTTACGAGACGCCTGTGCGTGTTCGCTCTAACAGGTGATTTCTAAATGTGGAATGGGGAGTGGATGAAAGAAGCAGAAGCAGGGAGGCAAGGGGGCTGAGTCAGCTCCCAATGAAATGGCGAACGAGGTTAGGACTGGCACGTGTGTTTGCAAGACTCGAGCGCCCTCTGTCAGCCGTTTCTAAACAAGAGATGTTAATATTTTACAACGTCTAGATGCAAAGGGCATCCAAACATGGTCTAACAAGATAAAGTCTCATCATCATTCTAGAAACGCACCAATTTCCATTCATTTTTAACGTTCAAGTAAAAAAGAACAATAACAAACAGCAAGAAGTGCCCTAAACTATAAAGTGATAAACAAAATCAAACAAATTGCCAAACTTTCATTAGTGAAATTCAACTTTTTTTTTTTTTTAAGCAAAATAAAGCAAACTTTTGTTTGTCTTTGTTTCTATTTTCGAGCCTTTTAACTGGGCTGTAACATGTCAAAATGTATTCACTAATAGACTCATCTAAGGGCAGCACCAAAGGGCCTTACTCTCATAAACATATCGTCCTTACAAACTTAAGACGGCTTTCAAGCCCATAAACATCTCACTTAGGCAACTTTTCAGCAGGACCGTTGCCCATCGATCAGCTAAGCCAAAGGACCCCAGAACCCATTTCAAATGTTCCCACATCCCCAATTTAAAATTTCCCCAAACAATTGGCAAACTTCCCGCATCTCTTCAATCCCACGACATCTTGCTCGTCGTCGACTTGTCCGCGTTGATCCTCCCCCCACGGACCCGAACCTTTCCCCCAAACTCTCGTTATAAGATGAGGATTACGTGACAGTCGTTATAGCAGAGTGTTGAGTGACTATTTCGACGCTACAAGAATCCTCCGTCGAATAATTTGTCCATTCAGCCATGTTGATTATACAGCAACAAATACCCAACACACAAAAAAAAACTTCAATGCCCAAGAAAAGTTTCCACATTTTCAAATACAGTTGACTGATTTTAACAACAGAAATGTTTTGATAAAAAATTGTGTTTGACCAAGGAATTGTACCAACTTGAAATCTCAGTAAAACTACAATATAAAAGTTTGTTTTACACCGAAAACAACAAGTCTCCATTATATTTGGACAAATGTTAACAATAAATTTTTAGAATACAAAGACTTTATAAAGTCATCATTTATATTCCTGTGTAACTATAGTCATTTTTTAGTGGTTTCAATACCATTTTTTTTTAAATTAGACAAACAAATTATTTAAAATTTGCACGGGATTTAAACTAGTTCCCATTCAACTAAATTTTATTTAAATGAAATAATAAAATTTTTGTAGTCTTCTAAAAACTTGCAAATATCAATAATTGAAAAAAAAAAAAAAAATTAAAAAAAAAAAAAAAAAAAAAAAAAAAAAAAACATAAGTGAAGAAAACTAGAAAGAGGTTTTATTTAAATGTAAATTTCTCAATAAAACCCATTATTTGATAAAAATCAAGTCTAGAGAATATAACTCTAGAAATCACTCTAGAAATCAAAGAAACCCTCTAATTAAGATACGCCATCCCTAAAAACATGACCACGAGAAAAAAATTGAAGGGGGAATGTGATTGTGAGAGTCTCGCATTCCTTAGTTTCGTCACTTCAACACCAGTGAAATAAAGTAGTCCATCTTAATCTACTCATTCTTAAACCTCACCTCCATCCCACAGTTAAAAAAACGTAAAGAAAGAAAAGAGCAATGGGAGGGGGGCCTCGTTATAACAAATTATTATCTTCGCCCTTGCGGCCTTACCTCTTTAGACATTTGGCGCGCGCCCCCTGCGGCGTATGTAATGATTATGGCTGAATTAAGAAGTAGAGCGACTAATGACGAATTTGAGGCGCACAATATCCGCGCTCGGGAACCAACAACCGCCCTCGATATTAAAGTTTCAATTTACGCTCATGAGTGTTGACATGTGAGGCCCCCTTTATACCGTAACGCCGCATTGTTTGTATAAATCGACCCAAAGTTTAAGAGAAAGAAAAGTGGAGAAAGATGTACGAAATTATCGTTTGCAACTGCGGTTACCAATGTGTCGAAAAAAACCCAATTTTTTTATTTAGTTTCGTCGAGAGCAAAGCGTTTGTTAGTTTTGCTTGTACGGAGGAGGTTTGTGCCAAGTGCATTATTAAAAATCTGGTTGCCATGTTGATCGGTTGTGGTTCAAATGAAAAGAATGTTAATAGGAAAAATGGTAGAATGAAAAGTGCATGAAAAGAACCCGTAGGGGAGAAATTATTATCACGCCACAACCGCCGCCATCAACTCCTTCAAAAAGAATAAGAAAAAAGTTAACCACACTTTGTACTTTAATGTATTTTCAAAGCACACTTTTAAAAATTAAATTTGAATAAATTATCATTTTTAATTCAGTTTATATACCTAGTGAAAATAGGACGAGAAAATATTAAGGAACAACTATTTGAAGCTTAATCACCAAATTTCGTACAATTTTACTCCAAAACCAAATTTATGCATTATTTTTCCTCTTAATTAACTTTTAAACGCTTCTTACTGACATCGATCGATTTATGCATGAAAATATCTCCCGAAAAAAAACCAAAAAAACCTGAGACTAAAATTAGCACGTAATTTGAAAAATAAATCGACTACAGTATTTTGTCATTAGGTCTAACTTTATTCCAGAAGCGAACATCAAATCCACAAACAACACCTCCCTTTTACCAACATCCCTCGATAACAACAAGGGCATTATAAAGCAAAAGCGCTCTAATTAAAGTAATAATTAAATTGCTATTAAATTTAGGAGTTGAGGGAAAAGGGGGGAGGACGGCGATGGAAAATTGAAGGGGAAAAATTCTTGTAATAACTTCTAAATTAATATTTCCCCTTCACACATGTTTGACTGACAGCCTCATATTGAGCCGTCCAGCTGAGCAATACGCATGCGCGAAGACGAAGCGAGAGAGCGGCGCACCCCCTCCCCCTTACTTAAAAAAAAAAAAAAATAATGAAATTAATATGAGGTTTCATATGTGTAACTTTTATTAAACCCAAATTAATTTCAAACGCGCAAATCCATAAGACCCCTTAAGACGACGGCGGGAAAAGGGAAGTGAAGGGGAGGGAAGGGAAGGAGAGGGGAGAAGATGACGCCAAAGTGCATTGGATGGATAAACGGGGCCCACGTTTGCGATTGTTATAAATGTTGAGAAACACACACACATATACGCGTCTCATTCACGGCACCCTCCTCTCCTCCTCCATCTCCTCTATTCTTCCTTTTAGGAAAAGCGCGTGCCCACTAATGAAATTCTTGCTGACAACCAAGAGGTCACTTGTCAAATACCCGCTGGCTACTTTGATTAAATTCGAGACAAACTGCTACTCCACCAACACTCCCCTCACATCCCTTCTCTTTCCCCTTGCCGTCATTCTGTTGGTCTGGCGTTGCCCATAATCTGAAGAGACGAATGATTTAGGAGCGTCATTAAGGCGAACAAGATGGAGGAAGGAAGGGAGAGCGATGGCGATGTCGCGTGTATGTGTGTCTCTCATCTTAGAATGGACTCGACGCCCGTTGTTGCGTTTGCTAATTGGATGCCCATCACCATGGAGGACATTTTGACCAGAAAGTAAGAGCTGCGTGTTATGGCCGTCTTATCTCTGCTTCAATCAACAGGTAAACAGGTGTGAAAAGAAGACGGCCCAACGTGTTGCCTTGGCAATTTACCAATCTTGTTTATTAACTTTTTTATTTTATTATTTAAAAAAAAAAAAACTTTTTTATTATCGTGTCTTCCGAAGTCGTCACGTGACGTAGAATTGAGAGCTGCGAGGGGAAGGGGACGGAGGTTGTCCAAATTTATGTCATATCCGGTGTTGCTTGTCATTCTGCCTCGTTCTCCGACGATTAATGGCGAACTTCCGGTTGACTTCTTTATGAGCGACCCTCGTCGCTATGACAACCGACAAAGCAATAAAACTTGCGTGTGCCTACGACACACCCTTTCCTTGCTTATTTGCATTTAAGACGCCCAACATGGACGCAATTTGTGTCTTATACGCTACAATAGCGAGCTTCGTGTGATCTCCCGATATACAAGTATTGCATGCAATAAAACCTTTTTTGTGCGTAAAATTAAAATTAAAATCACTGTAATCTACATAATTAAAAAAATTAATTTCCCTGACGTTCGAAAAGCGATGAAAATTGCACAAATCTGACTTTAATAAATTACAGTGCTCGCAGTGATGTCCAAACTGGAGCCAATTTGGTCGTTCACTCTGATTACGGTACATCCAAACAACATAACCAAGCATCCGCCCTCTTCATTGTTGTTATTTTGCAACAAGGCGCATTGGCCCCCGTGGCATTCGACGCTAGGCGCGTGAGTCACGTGGACGATTTCTCATTCCGCTTGGCGCGTGAGGCTGAGGGCGCTTCCGCTCAATTCTAAGTGGGGCCGGGAAGGAGGAGGCCGAGTAAACCGAATAACGCTCGTTAGGCGGCGCGCTCCGATTATGCCTAACTTGGTTAAGGATAATGCCGACTGCACATTTGGCGCGAATTGTTAAGTTGTCATGGCGACCACGAACGTGGAATTTGGAAAGAGAAGGGAAGAGATAGAGAAAAAAAAAAGTACGAAGTGACAAAAAAAAATAGTGAGCAAAAAAAAAAAATCAATATGAAGACATGAAGAGATCAAAGGGGTAGAGAGAAGTTTATCAGGGTTTTAGTCCCCTGGTGAGAGAATGCTGAAGCTGCAAGTTGAATAAAGTGCGGCACAGAAAAGAAATGTTATTGTGATAAAAGTTTTCAAAGTTTCTCAAAAACTGTATACGGTATGCTAAAAGTTCAAAAAAAATTAAAAAATTGAATTAATTGAATTTTTTGTGTATTTATTGTGTAATCGAGTATAGAATAACTGTACACCACTAATATCCAAAATGTGCTTTAAAATTTCAATTGAAATGTTTTTTTTCTCCAGTTTTGCGTACACGTTTTGCCTCAAACTTATTAAAAAGTAACGAACCGCCATTTTGCATTTACTTGCAAGATTAAATTTAAATAATCATGACCTAAAAATATTTCCAAGAAATATTCGTTCCAAAACCACAAAAATCAATTGAACTCTAGTAATCATAACTTTAAAAATAAATCAAAATGTTATCAAAATTAATACTAAAATTTATAATCAGTAAAATTATTAATATCCTTGTTATTAATGAAGGTGTAGAAAATAAACATAAAAGAAAACACAGTGCAAGCACAAGTGCAGCACGCATAAAAGTTTTAAAAAATTAAAAACAAAAGTTAAACAAAAAGAAAGAAGAAAAATAAAATAAAAATAAACGCGAGCGAGAGAACAAATCCTTTTATATATAAAACTACTTTGAAAAGTTGAAAATTAATTTGGCCAACTGCTTTCAAATTGCACTCGGCTCGCCCACTCTCATTACTATACAAAAGTTGGCACATTCATTTGCTTTAATTGCATTTGCTGTAAATTGTAGCAACACACACACAAGCCTGACCATGTAACTGAGATTATTAAGATGCCAGAAACAACTTTCATTAATCACATCACGTTTATTATCCAACCAACGCGCATACTGACCACTTCCACAACATTAACAAGATGTGACTTTCTTTGCGCACACTCACTCTCTCTCTCTCTCACACACACAACCCGTTCCGAAACACAACCCCCCCCCCTCCCACGTCTTTCCTTTTCCCCTCGGTCCATTCCAACTGGTCATTTGGACAGAATTTATAAACACTAAGTAGGAGAGTGGGAGGGAGATGAAGGGAAGACGGGGGAGGGAGATGTTGTTTTAAGCACGGAACGCGGTTTGGCCATTTGTGCATAAGGGGTCATTTGGTGCTTACAACTTGCCTGATTAATTGCACCAAACTCATAACAAGTTGAGCTGTTTACAACGCCTAATATACAATAAAGAAGTTGTTATCACTGCCATTCATAATAGTTTTAATTTTATCAGACAAGAGAAGGAGGAGGTCGAGGGGGGAGTGGGGAGAAAATGCGAACGCTAAGGGAACGCAAGGCGCCATTTAACCTGTGGTCATTAAGGCGCGAATGCCGTCGGATGTGTGGTCAAATATGGTGGAAAGGGGAACGCGTTTCTCTATCCCTAACGGGCACCAATTAACAACAATTACACTCCCCTCCCCCGCACCACCCCCGTTCTATTTTTCCTGTTTAGTCATACGCATACACTAAACTGACCGTTCAAATGGACGCTCGTTAATGTGCAAATTAGACCGCCCACGCGCATCTGTCCTAACTCACACTCCCTAGGGTCGTGTCTCGAGGGTTACCTGTCGCTCAAACAATGCTCGTCTTAAATAATTAGCTGAATAAAAGCAACTCGCGATTGTCTCATCTGGCGGTAAAATCGTCAAAAACAGGTAAAATCGTCAAAAACAGACGAAATAGGTATCGTTTCGACTTGTTGATTCAGTTTCGTATCATTAAAAAAAAAAAATAAAAAATAAAAACCACAATCGCTAAGTGAATGCAGTGTGCGAACCAATTACCCTTCTTATATTTTCCTTCAGCTTTCAAAGTTAAAAAAATAGATAAAAAATTAGGCAGCCATTTTTTTCGAGTAAATCTCCCCTCTTTCATTAGCAGCTCTTTTATTCGCTTTCACCGCATATTTCAATGGGCGCATTAAAACTGTCTTCGCTTACAAGTTGTGAAATTTATTTGAATTATCCCTCAACCCTCTCTCTCTCTATACTCGCAGAGCAAATCCTATTCAACACATAATTACTTAACAAACCCTCTCTGACTTGCAAAACTCTCAAAAATTTCCTTTCAAGTAGCATTTTTATCAAAGCTTCACAGTTTAAAAAAAGAATTTACTTTTTAAATTTTTAACCAATATTTAAATTTTTAAATTTATCTCCAAAAAAACGAAACTCAGCCATTTTTGTTTCGTTAAAGAAAACTAAAAAAAAAACTAAAAAAAAAAAAAAAACTTTTCACGTGTAATTAGTAAATTAAATACAATTAACAAGTAAATCCGCCATCTTTAAGTCGTGACGCAACAAGCGGAGGCGGTTGATAGGAAAAGAAGGGGGGCGCAGCTGCGGCGCGCGTTCGCAACGCGCGTGCTCACATCTTCCTCTATTCCGTTCTAATTAAAACCAGCTTTGAGTCTAATCCCAACTTGATGAAGCGGGATCTGGCGGCCACTTTGGAAAACAACAGATCCCATCCCCCTCTTTCTCTTCTTCGCCCACCCACCCCTTCCTTTACTCCTATTCCTTTCCTATTTCGGTAGAAACGTGCACGCGGGGGTTTTATCAAATCTTAATATGAACGCGAGCGTCTCTCTTGCAAATTGATTATGTGTTTGCAACTTGTCCGCTAATAATGTCGCCTGATTTTCTTGTAAATTTCCAAGATAACAGTTTTTTTTTTTTTAAAGGGAGAGAGGATTCAAGCGTCTGGAGACGAGAAAAAATTGAATTTTTATAAATCATAAACCACGGATTACAATTTAAAAAAAATATTACAAATTCCATTTAGGAAACTTAAATCTTTATACATTTCTGCGATAAATAAAAGCTGGCAAATAAAAAAGGTCAATTCAATTTATCGATTTTAGTGTTATTATTTCAAATGCCGCCATATTTGATATTTTTTAATATTATTTTTTAACATGTAATATTTTTCCCGAATATTAATAAAAAAAAATATGAAGCAAATTTCAATTTCAGCAAATGGCATCTTTCAAACCCAAACCCAAAAATAACCCGAAAAGCCTCGCTGTAATAACAATCCAATCAATTTTAATTCCAAATTTTACCTCAACTTTAAAACGCCGGTCAAGTATTTGCCTTTGAGCCAAGTTGAAGTCAAAAAAGAAAAAGATATTCGAAGAACCGGTATACAGCTGAGCTCAGATTAAATTGAAACTGGTCAAAATTTCAAGGACACAAATTTCTACCGCAACAACCCCAAAAACTACTTTTCAAAAATGAAAAAAAAAAGGGTTGAACGAGAAAGAGAGGGGAAACGAGACTTAACAGAAACCGGTCCCGCCAGGTGTCTGTTGCCCCTTAAAGCAGGTGAAAAATTTCCCTTTATTTTTCTCTTCACGGAAATCAATAGAGCAAATGAAGTCTCATTGAAAACTAGGCGTCAAAATGGCGACAATATTTATCACCCATGCTTATCATCGCCAGGTAACGCGACATCCCGAGCAGTTTCTTTTGACCTGAGGTAGAGGTGATGGCCCTGCATTGTTAAAAGCGCCTTCTTGTGCCCTTTTCGACAACCAGTTTCCTCGAATACGTCCGAGGGAGTTATTTTCTCGTTATTTATGACCCAAGTCTTCATTGGGATAAATGCTTTGATAATTGGTGGGCATTATCCACCTGTTCTCTTCGTCCACGGTCCGTTGTAACCTCTACCTAAAGCCCTCTTTGTAACCTCCTTATATTAATTACAGTTACCATTTTTTATTTAGTATTCCAGTATAAATAAGAAAAAATACTTTATACAGGTCGAACCTCGATATAACGAACTCCAAGGGACCAACAAATTGGTTCGCTATAACGAAAATTCGTTATATCGAGACGAATTAGTACACGATTGACTTAGACGGGACTTTAAAATAGTTCGTTATAACGAGGAATTCGTTATAAGCGAGTTCGTTATATCGAGATTTGACCTGTATAGAATTTCTTCACAAATTGAAAGTTATAAATTAATATTAAAAATTTAATATTTTTGGGTCAAGCGTATTGTCGCCATTTGTATCAGTTACCACATAATTTTCTATTTCTTTTCACGTATTTTTATCTTCAATTTTTTTATCTACACTTTTTCAATTTTTCTTTCTCTAGAATTCTTTGCGTGATCAAAAAAAATAAAAAAATTCCCATTTTTTTTATATTGTGCGTTATTTTTGTTGTTGTTGATCTAAATTATTAATCATTATATTGTATAAATGATGAGATCAATTAAACGAGATACCCTCACCTCCTACAAAAACCCCATCAACATTCGTTTTTGTATTTTCTAACGGAAGTTCTAGTCTGCCAGCAGCAATAATACTCTATAATAAATACGCTATCGACTAATTATTTACGGTAAAAGCCACAATCACTTACCAACATCAAGTGTAGTGCAGGTGGATTATCGATCAATAACATCAATACCGCGTAACAGATTGTTCTCAATTTGATATCTTAGGTTTAAATTTAAAATTAAGTGTAGTAGAATAAAATTAAACGAATTGGATACGAAAACAAAACATGAAGGTAAATTAAGAAACAAGTCATTATTTTAGTGAAAGATTTGTTTTCCCATTTTTCACTAAGCTTCAAATTACTTCCTTATTAAACCAATTCAAGTTTTAAACCCGATAACCACTTTAAATGGGAACTTTAATTACTTGCGCAACGTCGATCGTTCCGATTTTTAAAATTTTAATCAATTTTAATTATTTTATGCGTGACTACACAATGGGTTTCCCATTTGTCACCACAAGCTAATAAAAATATTAGGGTGACGTCATCAATTCGATTAATCATTTGTCTAATTCTTATTAAAATGAACACGAATCCAAGCACGGTATAATTGATTTAAACCTAATTCCATTCCTTAAAAAAAAAAAAAAAATGAATGTTGGGTAACTAAACCTAGCATTGATATATAATATATCACAGATAAGCGCTCTTGTTAACATCTCATTCAAGAAATGAAAAACGGCGACTCCTAAATCAAACAAGATTTTTTTTTCACGTAGTAAAATTGATTTAATTGTGCTATACATTAAAAAGAAAGAAGAAAAAAAAAAACCGAAGACGAGGGAACGCCGAGACCGAGAGACGAAAGAAAAAAGAATCAAAGAGAATCAAAATTTTGTCCAAAGTCAATCAATGGAATTGTAGATCCAAGGACAATACGAGTTGATGGAAAGGAAGGAAGAAGGTGAGCAAATTAGCTTCGATTGTATGATGTTGGTAGGGGTCGCACCTGCGTTATATATGAGCAAAGGCCTCTTTGAAAATCCCAAAATAAATCATGTTGGCGTGCACTAGGAGGAGCCGAACGCCATTAGGCCTCTTTTCACTCTCCAATCAGTGTTCGGTTGTGTGGCAAAAGAAGTAACAAAAAAAAGAGAAAAATGCAAAGCTACACATACACACACATTGTTGATAAAGGCATCTGAGTGCACTTTAGGCCTAAATCCTTTTCTCTCTTTTTCTTTACTCCCCTTCTCTGTCGACTAAGACGTGCGAACAAAATCCTCTTTTGTGTCTACTATATTACAACAATCCAATCTATTTGCCTAACATGCGCACATTCATCAGCTCTAGCGACCATTGCGCATTCAGTCCACCCAGGCAAATCAATCTCAGCCAAAACACAACCCTTCACCCTTTATCCACTCTTTTTTTTTTCTTTCTTTCTTTGAATTCTAAGTGGGTGCCTTCAATCTGTGGAAGATTCCAAGTCTTAAGAATGGGGAAAATCCCCCTGTTTGGTGTCTGTTTGTCTGTCTTCGAGAATTTGTGGCCAAAACATTTCACCTTTCTCTCTCATTCAACTCGACCTCGTGCACTCTATTACAACGAAACCGCCTATTTTAGGCCTATTAATTTACGCAGTCGTAAACAAATGCAGTTTAAAATTGTATTTCTACCCGATTACCTTAATATTTCTAACAAGTTTATTTTTTAATTTTTAAAATTTCAAATTATATTTTAAATCCAATTGTAAAAACAAATCATTTTACGAGGCACAAACACGAGTAGTTTCTTTCTTTTTTCACTGTCGGAGTCATCTAAATAAAGACTGCAGCACACATTCGACTTGAAATTCACCTCCCCCTTTTTCCCTTTTTCACTTCGATTGAATTTCGACTCACAAAGAGCTCTCCGCCATTTAAATATGCGTGTCCAGTCCGCCAGATCGAAATATGTGAATAAAAACACAAAAAATATCAAACATAAAACTCCATTACCAAAACAAACAAAGAAAAAAAATAAAGGAATAAACGCGTTCACTCAACCCTGAAATGACATGAAAAAAATATAAGCTATTAAGCAAAAAGTATATAAATGAGTCATTTGACTGAATTCAATTATCAAATCAAAAATGTTAATATAAGTTTACTTTTTTAAGCAGATAAGTGCTACAGTATTTGTGATGTTTTTTACGAAATACAAGTACTTGATTGCTCGTCCATCACAACATAATCGTGCAATTCTCATCGCCATTTTTTTTTTCTTTTTACTTTTATTTTCTTTATTAGTTGATACGTGTGTGAGACACAGTCAACGACATCAAATTTTGGTCCAATTATCTCTAATGTCAACCACCCTCGGGACATCGTTAGCCAAGTTAAAAATGGCGCTGCAATCTAACTAAAGATGCCGTAAATTTAGTTGTAAAACGCTACAACAATTTTTTCACACATAAAAAACTTCAAAACTTATTTTTAAAAAATAAAATAATATTTTCAAATTTTCCCCTAGCGGCCAATGTTGATTTTAAATCTAAAAAAAAAAAAAAAAAAAAGAAATCCACCAATTTCCAACTAAATTGAGCTCAGTAAGTAAAAACAACAAAATCCACAATTAAAACAACGTAAACAATTCCGTTACTAACATTAAAATAAATGAATCTTATCCTCCCATTACGTTCGTGTTCAAAAAGAAATCTTCTAAATTACACAAAAAAAAAGACATCGTCTTTAAACCTCAAAACCACTGTTTAAAGACGGGAAGGAAAAAGAAAAAAGTACAGGAATCAAGCCAATTTAAACCCATCCAATTCATCGCAATGGCAATCGCCACCTCCCGTCTCTCGTCTCGTCTCCCGACTACCCATTCTTTCCTTGCACTCCCTCTATTGTCGCTAGCATACAACAAGTATGTGATTGCTCTTCCTCAAGACATTTATTCTCCACAATTGGCCACCGGCTGAACGAACCGGGCAATTATGAACCAGATTAGCCTCCTCCACCCCGTCCTCCATTCCTTTCACCATCCATACCCACATTTACCCACCGCGACCCCACAAAACCCCCACCACCGACCCAACTAACAACGAACAAATATTCGAGCCGCTAAACTCAAAAGTTTCCATGGTAACTATCCGTCCATTTTGATTGAACTCGATGAGTAGATGAAAAATGTAAAAATAAAAACCAAATTATTAATAAATATCCATGTTGGCGGTTAGAGCAGCTGCTGCGTTTGCTTAGAGGGGGTCACCAACTTCTTTACATATCCAACTCCCCCCTTCTTTTGTAATCAAAAGAAAGACGCATGCGTATTGTGCACTTTTTTCTTTTTTTTTTTCGCTTCTATTTTTCTAGCATTGATAGCGCCATCTGTCGACTTCTCCGTCTCAAATCATCGCCCGAGGACTGCGGTGAAGCCGTTAATTGGTAATTAAAAATAAACATGTCATGTATCACTGTATCATCTCACCCCAACTGATCTGCAGTTGGATACTCGCATCCAAATCAGACGAGATGCCCTTTTGTCTAATTACAAATCTTGTTATAGACTTGCCACGTCATCGCGTTCAAACCCCCTCTTGACAAGGGCATCTATGTGTGAAAGCAAATAATTTAATAATTAAACAGATGCACAAGATAGAATGCATTATAAAATGAAAAAAAAATTGATTAAAAATGTAATTACAATTTAAAAAGATTCTAATTACAAAAGTTCAAAAAAAAATTTGAATGTGTGTATTTTCAATGTCACATGCCATAAAATGCTCAAAGGATTTTATATACGGTAGTGCAATAAAAATATTTTAGCAGAAGTAGTTTGTCAATTTGTTGTTCTATTATAGGTACTAAATAAAGTCACACCAGACTTATTTTTAGTACAAGCAATTTAGAAATATAATTTTACAAGGTTTAAACATCATTTAAAATCAGTCCATAAATTAAACACATCAAGTTTTAATTTAAGAAGCTCTAAAAAAAAACTTGACTTTTAGGTCTAATTAAAACCATTACTTTTTATTTCTAATAGCAGGTATTTTAAAAAATCAATTTAAAAATAATTTCACCTAAATAGAAATCTTAAAATAAAAATTTAATTTATACAGCAGCTTTTAAAAAAATAAATTCTTCAAATTTCTAACATAAATAATAGTATACGGTACTGTAGTCTCATATCTTTGAAATAAAAAAATAAAATAAATTAAAATTAAAATTAAAAAGTTTAACAAATTTAAATCAAAACCGGAAAAAGATTAAAAGCAAATAAAAAAAAAATAAAGACTAAAAAAAATTTAATTCCAATTTCCAATGCTGGCATTCAATAGACCAATAAAGCGTACATGAGCGAAAGAATAATTTATCTGATTAGATTGGCAACACGCCTCGTGTGAGGCTACACGAAACGCCGTGTGGGTTCGAGTGTTTTAGTCGGATTACACACGAAAAACGAGTGCCTTAAATCAGATTTCTCTCGATATTATCTTGGTGCACTTTTAATCTGCCATTGTTGACATTAAAATTTAATTTTTAATCACTGAATTCACATTTCCCGCTGCTTGCGCCGGATTCCAACAGACGGCGCCACCAACACCGGCCACCGCACCTCGCTACAAGAACGTCGCTCTCATCGCTGGTGGGTATAAGCGCGTTTCGCTATGCGAGGTTTTAATCATAATTTAAATGGAAAATTTCGCTGACTCTTCCATTCTCAGGAGATGAAATCCTCTCCCCACCTACTCAACCTTAATATCACTTCAATTAAAAAAATTCAGCCCAACATAAAATTGGAAGCGAGTCACGTGATGCCCTTTGGCCACTCTTTCTCATCTCGCTTCAATGGTGGCAAATATGACGGGGTGTGTAATCAAAGGGGTGGCAAATTTTGTTTGTGAATTAGTAATTTATTAAATCACCAACCCAAAGTGAATGTGGTGACTGAGTAGATCGAGATAAAAAAGAAAAAAAAAATAAATAAATAAATAGATTTTAGAAAAAATTAATTAATTAATCTATCTATCTAAAAGTATTTCACTGTAAAATCATATTAAACTTTGAAAAATATGAAATAAAATCCAGAGAAAATCTTCCACAACTTTCTAAATAAATTAAAAAAAAAGAAAAGAAAATGGAAAATGGATCGGATTAAAGCATCCTCGAGGCCACACAATTGTGAACCCGAACGCCATAAGAAACACTCTGGCATCCACTTGCACGCGCCACCCCCAATTAATTCATTAAAGCCGATGACAGATCGCAATATCCGTGGGGATCGGTCCGTCTCATCTCTCCGTCACACGACACCCAAGACACGTCACAACGAACAGTGCACAATTACACATATTCCGTAATTATCATAATTCAAATGCCATTGGTAAATGAAGAACGCATGCGCACGACGTCTTGTCTTAATTGAGAGCAAATTAGGCAATGGCGTCTCGGTGGAATTAGCCCCGACTGCAGCGCCACCTATAATTAAGGCCCGCCAACATCATCAAGGAAACATCAACACACTGGGGAACGAGTTACATCCGATAGCGTCGTTACTCTGATTTTTTTTCCCACTCCCCGTCTAGTTTTTGATATAAATAAGACGTGACCTGCGTGACGTCATAAGAGGAAAAAATTACATTCATTTTGAGATAATGTTTCCAAAAAGGAAATTAGAAAGGGGAGCTGCGAGAGACTGAAAGGGAGAGCGAAAACGAGAGAGAAAAACCGAAAAAAATAGATTTCATCTCGGCACCAAGGAACCAATGAATTCCTAATAAGGATGGACATGTTCAATTACAAGTGCCCTCAAGCGGACGCCATGAGCAACACTTACATTAGCTTGAATAGCGAGTTAGAGAAAGTTGTGACAAAAAAATAATATAAAAATCAAAACTTGTTATTTTCTCAAATTCGAATAAAAAAATAAAAAAATAAAAAAATAAAAAAATTCGAATAAAAACAAAACGCCATTTGTCACCTAATGGCGTCGCCAGGAGTTTGTTTCTTGTAAATTGCTCAAATTCAAGTCATTCTACTGCCGTACACAGACGAAATGAATAAGTCAACAGCTTAATTCCAACAAGCCATTTCGGGACGAGATGGCCTCTTTTGATTTAACATTTTCAACAATAACAATAATAATGGCAGAATACGATCGCCATGTTACAAATTGCTGGATATAAAGCGACAGCAATGTCAAAGAAACTGAAAATAACCATCAATTTTTAACATCAATCTGCAAACCCCAGTTGCCCAGTATATACAATTTCTTCTAAAGAAAACAAATGTTAAAATAAAAAAAAAGTTTTCAATTCGTATGTACTTGCTAAATCGATTAAAAATTATCATAATTGTCTTAATGAATTACGACGTCGGAGATTTGCTAAGAAGTTTATATTAATTAACAAAATGTTAAATTAAGTTTTCAAAATATGATCACGTTAATTAGGCTTAAATCGAAATAATTACACATTGTTTGATTAAAATGTGCGTTCTGAACCAGGAAAAAAAATGCTTGAAGAATTATAAAGAAGGGAGATTGGTCTATAATGATTAAGCAAACAATTCTAAATAAACAATCCATTACACTTCACTCTCAGTTGAGCCTCATGCCAAGCTCTTAATACAACAATGGGCTCTTCCTATGAATAAATCAACTTGTTACGACAGCTGCCACTTTTTCCATTGGCTCATTTAATTTGATTAGTAATCAACAAGAACGGTTCAGTGGTCCATTCCGGAAACTGGACACCCCCTCCTCCTCGAAAACCGCACAGAATGGAATGGGGACCTTCACCACTGGCTGAATTGAAAAGATGAAGCGAACAATCAAAACAGACGGAAACGATTTGGTATAAAAAAAAATCCATTATGAAAACCACTTAACGTGCATGTCGGCTCAATAAACCCAAAAAATTTGGCGAGATTTGTTGATAATAATAATAATAATAATAATAATAATAATAATAATAAATTAATTGACTAATAAAAACCACCATTTTGGTTGCGAAAGAATTGTATTTTACGTGGGAGAAATTAGAGAATAATTTGGCATATTAAACTCTAAACTTCTATTTGAAACCACAAATTACTATTTCGAAACCGTAAAGTGACATTTTAAACGAATTAAGTAAACTGTAAAATAGCCATTCTGATGCTGTAAATTATCAATTTTTAGTTTTGCATTTTCTATTCTTCTATTCGAATTTGAAAAATAAGTGACATATTTATACTGATGCATTAATGCTTGGCTTATAAATTTAGTAGTCAAATTTTACTGATACAAGTTGAGTGTTTTTTTTCCTAACGTATATACCGTACTGTAATATTCCTTTTGATCTAAGTCGTTGCAACTACTTTAAGGTTTAAAAGTCCGAGAATATCACACATGTGATGCGTAGCAAGAAATTAAGTTCACACCCAACAAATTGTACAAGCACAATTTTAATACTGTTGATTAAATGTTTGTTGCCATTTAGATCATAGACTATAGCTGAAATATTAAATTTTCAGTTCCAAATACTTAAGACTTCAATTACTCACAGCCGGTAATTTAAATTATAAAGTTATTATTATGTAATTTAAAAGCAATGTAGAAAATTCCAAGTTTAAAAAGCACCTGCAGGCAATTTTAAGTTATAATGTTTTTCATGAAATTTACAATAAGTTTTCCGGTTCTAAATTAATTAACCATCGTCCATCACCTTGAAATTTCGTTTCCACCTGCCGGATTTAAAAAAAAATAATTTACAGACCTGTTTTATTTTGTATTCATATGTAGTAAAGTGTTGACATCAAAACTTTAAGCGATTTGTAAATAACTTGTACAAAAGCACCCTCAAAAATGACATTTTTTTTTGTTAATTTTTATACCATTTATGACCACAGTAAACCTATCTGGGCTCACTTTAAATAATTTTGTTGTTTTTGAGCATCTCTTGTATAATGAAAAGCGTAAATAAGAGATTTAAAAAACATAAGAAAAAAAAATTAAAAAATTAAAATAGAGTAAATGAAAGAGCGCCACTGAGTGGCAAGTTTGGCAAGTGAAGCAGGGGGATGAGGAGTGTGTCTATAATTAAGCTGCTTATGTGAAAACACAAGGTGCTCATGCTAATGGAAGATGTGTTTTCCCCCCTCTTCATATTTAAAGAGGACATCTTAGCCTCGTTTTCACATTCAGGTGAGTCATATAATTGAACGGCCTAAAGCAACAAATAAAAACGGGAAAACGTTAACACAATATCCGGCCAATAAAAAATTACAAAGAAAGAAAAAAAAAATTTAAAAAAAAAATTGTAAGCAAATAAAAAGTAAGAATCAATAACTCAAGTGAAAACATCCCACTTGTTATCATCGGTGAAGAAAAGTGCATAAACCACCCGTGTGGTTCAATTTGCCACGAATTTATCGCCTTCATCTCTTTGAAAATTACAATACAACATCTCACGTGTATCACGACTTATACCCAGGTCAATCGTAAAACGTGTCATGAAATGACGCAATTAAACATTTCCTAAACACAACGTCGATGTTTCTGGTGTTGTTGAACTTCTACACTTTCATTAAGACGATGACACTTGTTTACTAAATCAATCTCATCACCACTTTTGCGTCCCTCCCCTCTTCCCCCACACGAAATTATCATTTTAAACAAAATTATATAAATTTAATTAAAAAAAATAAAAAAATAAAAAAATTTGAAAACCAAACGATATGTATAGATTTATATAATCGATATATTTGACCAAGTCATCCATTGAAACATCACTTTAAACCTCCCCTAAACCGAAAATTCATTTCGACCCTCTCGCACTAAAAGCCGGGGAAGTTTCATACAAGAGTTTAAAAGCCCATAGAAAAGCGCGCATGCGTACAGGTAATTATAATAATTTTTTCATCAAGCAGCGTCCGCGCCTAATTTTACCTTTACCCGCGTATACCGAAAAACGATTGCAATATGCCAAAGTTAGAAAAAAAATTGGAAAACAAAAAGTGCAAGCTTAAAAACTTGGCCATCACTTTTAATTCACATATATATATAAAAGTGGAGTACGCATGCGCAATAGGCTAAGCCTAGCCCACCCAGCCTCGAGTCGGGGGCTGAGCAGGTGTGGCCGTAGCCATTATCATATATATTGAAATGTTAGCTAAACGACGGCTGGACTCTGCCCCTTTCCCCCTACCCCCTTCTCCCCATCCACTCTTGTAGATAATAATGTGGGAAATGCTAAGTGGATGGTTTAATAGCCAGTCTTGGCACAAAATGGAATCACGCCATTGCACATATTAGCCTCGTCCACCCCCTTCTCTAACCTCTTCCCTTTGGCTTTGCTTAATGGAAAAAGAACTGCGAGGTTATGTTGGGCCCCAACCCTTTTATTCATGAGATTGAAAAGTGCGTTGGGTAATTTCAAGCAGCACTAGCTAAGCTAATTGACTTTGAATCGATGAGAATCATGCGCACGCGTGATACAATGAACCCCTTATATACGTGTTTTAGGTTTGGTTTAAAAAGTGAGCGAAAATTTCATTAAACTTGTTTCGTTCTCAAATACCTTTACCGGAGATTTATAGGCCTAAATCAAGATTCATGTGAATGCATATATTGTATATAGAGAAACGACAACAATTTATGGTCGAGCAAAATTATTTTTATACTTAAAAAAAAAAATAAAAAAGACTGTACAATATATATGATCAAATTTGAATGGCAATGCTTCAAAATGGATTAAAACTTGTAATGTTTGCACAGATCCAATTATCTATTGCATTTTTTTTAGCTTCCTGTACGTCTATACGTGTTGTGGAATTCATATCAGCTTTTTTTACTCGGTTATTTATCATTTGTCCTGTCCTTGATATAATTTGCTTTTACTTTATTGGTTTATACACCACTTACCACATATGGTTTTATTTAGGCATGTGGATAAGAATGTGAATTTCTAGATTGTTACCATAACTTGCTAATCTTCAGCTGCAACATTTTTTAACCTAATTGACCTAAGTTATTAGACTGTACTTCTTGCTGTGAAATGTGTGTGCTGTATGCAAATTAACCTAAATAAATGCTAATTGCATTATACAATCAAGATACATGTTCAACACATTTTTTTTTATAGAAATGTGACAATAAATAATAAATATATTTATTATAAAAATACAATTTAATTAAATCCTAAACCAATAAGCAAGTTTTATTTGTGTAATTATCATTATACCTTACAATTGACCCACAATACCACATTGTTTTTCAGCTTTAGGATATTTTGATGTACTACTAAATTATTTACGTGAACCTGGCATTAAGTTAATTTTCTTCTCAGCAGACTATGTTTTTAAGTGTCGGTGTCAAGAAGTTCCCCACTATGTAGTATAATAAGGTAAAAAGTGTTATCGCCCTCGACGGAAGTCTTGGTGTTTTCAAAATTAAATTTAATAATGAGTTTTTACAAAATCAATTTTAGACCCGAAGCAATAATGTCGCAGCGGAGGCTGATTGATAAGATTTGTAAATTTATTGCCAAATCACTGTTTAGCGGGTTTTGAGGTATTAACATGCGTTTCACGTTCTTATTGCCATGTTTAAAATTCAATTGAGGCTGCGAATAGCTAAAACCTGAAGATTTATTGCTTATTGATTGATTTATTGACAAGATTTTAGAATGCAGTGTACATTTAAACCGAGAAACTTATACAAAAATACAAAACTAAAGCAAAATAAATATTTGTGCCTTCGCTTTAATTAATTTTTATTGAACCTTTCTTCCTCAATTCTACCACATTGAAAAAAAAAACAACAAAACTGGCAATTGTTGTGGCCGAATTGCACGATGGGAAAGCTTACAGAGTGGTAAATAACTGATTACGACGTCATTTATTACCCATCCTCATCTCGTCAGCCATCTTTGGCGTTCCCCCAGCCTCTTAAAGTGAATATAAACCTCTCAGAGGAGCGTCATCTAGTGTGTTTGTGTGGGATTAAGGGCCACAAAGAAGCGATTCTGCGTGCGCTCTTCATGAACCCCATAATTGACCCCGCCAGTTGACGTCACTCACATATTTCCCCGCGAGCGACGAGTCCAATAAAAACGGGACCCCACTCGACAACGCTAAGTGGATGATTGTTTGTCACTCGATTTTCATTGTAATGAGGTCTGCAGCATCGAAAGAAAGGATAATTTGAGGTTTACCTCGTCAACAAAAGGAGGGTCTTTTCCAATCTAACCTCCACCGAGAACACCTGGCCGGCCACAAGAAGTTTGGTTCAAGGAACTCGCTTCGCAAGGTCATGGTGAGGGCGGCTGGAATTCCATAGCTCACATCAACACTCAACAGGTGAACGAAAAAGAAAATATTTAGCCAATTATAGACACCCTTTTCATTTTCCTTTTCAGTTTTCCATTTTAGTTCAACTAAAAATTACGACTAATTCTTGTTTTGTACGTAATGAAAAAAAAAGAAAAAGTAGAGTCCAACAATCGAAAGTAACTCTGGGGAAACTCGACTTACAGAATCAAGTCACGTGCGTGAAGGAAAAGTTCTACGGTCGGAACAATACGTCATTACACTCAAGTGACAATAAGGTGAAGGGGAGGGGAGGGAAAGAGAGGGATCGAGGTGAACGAGCAACAAAAAGTCATCGAAAGAAAAAGAAAGCCCGGGTGACGAAACAAGAGGGTCAACACCTGTAATCATCCAACTCATCTAAAAATGAAGGAACAACTTGCTGTCCCACACCGAGTCTGAATCCCAACGACGAGTCGACAAAGAGCTGCTTGTGTGCAAGGGTATAGGGGGGGTTACTGGGAATGTAGTTTGGAAACCATCCCACCCCACTTCCCGACTCGCCTTATTCCCCCGTGCCTTAACTCCCCTCTATAATAAACCTAGGTCTCTCTTTTATTGACAAGGCCTGCCAAGGTTTATCAGATTATACTTGTATCTGCATGAAAATCAATGTGTCAACAGCCTCGCTTGCAAGGCAGCTGCAAATTCAAAATATTATAAACAACGGTCAAAAATCGTTCTCGCTGTTTGCATGCACTCTGCTTCGATTTCGTTACAAACCGTTTATTACTTCTAATTAACATATTAAGAAAAAAATCACTGCAGAAAAAAAAAAGTTTAATTAGAAAACGTCCATTTTGCTCGGTACGGTTCATCAACCCTTCTACGAGACCGGAAATAGTGGTTACCATGGTTACCAATGACATAAGCCACCTCGAGGCCAATAAGCCTATCAAAGAGGCACCGACACTGGCGTTCCAGGTCACTTGATCGAGGTTGGGTTTAGTTTTTCGTATTTATAAAAAAAATATATATATAAAAATGATCCGTAAATAAAAAAGTGACTTTTTTTGTTATATCGAGGTCGAATCAATTAAGATTTTGTTCTTTTTAATGAATGAAAAGTCAAAATAAAAAAACGAAGAAAAAAAGTCGGCGTCGCTCACATGGACAACACCTGGCTACGAACGGATATACGGAGCAGAAATTTAAAGGAGAGTGAAGGGGGGATGAAAATGAAAGAACAGCAACGTACTCCCCCATCTCCCTACTCACCCCCTTTTACAACATCCGCAAGGAAATGAAGAAATTCGATAATGGCTGTCATGCTTTTACTAAAGAGCCAAACGCGCACATAAACATAGCGTGATGATAACAAAAGCTGATAAAAAGATTAAGAGACGGCCATGTTTGTTATCACTTATTACATATAATAATAATATATAATGTTGTTGACAGAGAGTAACTTGGATACGTACAATTACCACGAGACAATTTTTCATTAAGGTGAATTATTATGTCAACAAACTCGATCAATGCGACCGAGATGGGGGTGTGCGAGTGTTCGGAGGAGTTAAGGTGGTGGTGGTGGTGGTGACGGGGGAGGGGGGACAATGGGGGTGGTGTACTACTGATGGTAATCGGATACGACGCAATTTGCTATATGTATTTATCTTCGGTATGAGTATTAAAACATATCACTTTGGCCACAATTCAAAACCAGTTATTACGGGACTGCATTCAATTTCTATATAATAGACACTTTGCGATTTTCCGTCAAAACGAAATACGGAAAACAGAAAACGAAATTTGCCGCCATTAATTTCGTTTTTCGTTTCTCGTTTTCCGATTTGCGTGAATGCCGTTGCGATTTATCAATACGAGCAGGAGCCACCGAAAACCATTGTTTGACGAAATGTAAACAAAAACGCTCCAGTAAAACTTTATAAACTTGATAAAAACTGATTACAGTTTATATTTACTTATCTCAAAACAATCCAACCGCTAATTCGAGTCATTCATGGCTTACGTGAGTTATTTTAAAGTGACTTTATTATTTCCACGCTGCCGATCTAACTGAAAGAACGGCCATATGCATTTTTAGTTGTGCGCAAGCGCACTGTGCTTACATT